>CM047505.1:32759933-32762433 GCA_026122265.1 Ammodytes dubius | reverse complement strand
AACCTATTCCCTCATGAACACACACACACACACACACGCACACACACACACACACACACACACACACCGCACACGCGCACACGCACACACGCACACACACGCACACACGCACACACACACGCACACGCACACACGCACACGCGCACACACACACACACGCACACACACGCACACGCATGCACACACCACACACACACACACACACACACACGTAGGCTGCAGGTATAAGTTGCTTCTTTCATGTGGCCTATCTATCTCACACATCCACCGGGAGCTAGCCTACTGGAAATCAGGCTAACTGAGACACTTAACCCCGTTTAAAAACTGACAAACCGTTTTAAGAACTGACATTCCCAAAGGCTGAAACCAAACTGGGGTAAAGTAAGGCAAGGCAAGGCACAAGGTACAAGGCAAGTTTATTTCTATAGCACAATTCAGACACAAGGCCATTCAAAGTGCTTTACAGGGGGCATGAAATACAGCAAGATTAAGAATAAACATTAGAAAAGCGAATGTCAATATATGATAAAACATTTAAACCTGCAGTGTGTAGAATTTTGGGTTTTATTTCCTAGCAGATTTTGTAGAAAGTAATTATAATATCCAAAAGTACGTTTAATTTAGTGCATAATAGCTGAATTTTTTTTTTTTTTATTATTTTTTCCCTTAGAAAGGGTCTCATATATGTCCATATTTCTGCATATTTTGGACCAAGGCCTAGTGCCGCCATCTTGAAAGTGTCATAGTTGGAATGTCATCAGGTGCATTGTTTAAAATGTAGGTTGCGTTCCGAATCGCATATACTCTTTCTTTTTTCTATTCTACATACTACATCCGACGATAAAAAGAATCTAGTTAGGATGCAGTAGGCATACTATTTGGACATACTTTACTCTCTTATTTCATCATAACATTGCGCCTTGATCTTGCCTCTTGCTTTTATATCCGTCGCATCCCCGTTTGTTTTCATATGGAGGCTTCGTCGATGTGACGTCACTTCACGTGCGCACTGGATTGTGGGTCAGAATCGCCCAAATAGGATGCACTTTTCAACACTAACAATCTTGGCCGCATGAAGTAGGACATCCGGGTACTTCTAACCATCCTAAATCTGGCCATAAGAATCGGGACATCCTAAATCTTTTTTCTACATACTATATAGTAGAAAGTATGCGATTCGGAACGCAACCTTAGAATTGTTCTTGTCCTTGAAGGCCACTGTAGCTTCTGTTATTATTCTAAAGGGTTGGGGTTACCCAGGGAGCGTTGCATTCTAGAACTTTGTAGAACTTTCTTGATGATGTCATATTACACACTGCCCCTTTAAGCAAGTAAGCAGGCGACAAGCAAAGAAGACTGGAGAAGGCATGTCCCATTTGGTGTTATTTATATCGGTTTTATATACAGATCAGGAAAAATTTAAGAGACCAGTCTGGATTTTTTTTTCAATCTTTATCTTGTTTGTGTGTGTGTGTGTGTGTGTGTGTGTGCGTGCGAGTGTGTGTGTGTGCGTGCGAGTGTGTGTGTGTGTGTGTGTGTGTGTGTGTGTGTGTGTGTGCGTGTGTGTGTGCACACGCTGCAGTGATTCTTTGTGATTCATGATTGCTCTGATGCTCCAATATTGATCGAATGTCAACTGAACAAATGATGTGATATTTGGAGTGAAATAGCACACACACACACACACACACACACACACACACACACACACACACACACACACACACACACACACACACAGCAAGCCTGTAAAAGAAAACTACTGTTTAATTAGGAGAAAATTGGTTTTCTAAGGTCGCGGTCTCATTATTAGACTCAGAGATTATCGATCTTTTGGTTGACTGTTAGATGATTTCTGATGCCTATAGTCTCACTGGCTGTGGAGATAAACATTGTATCATAAACTATATTAGCGGGGCGCTCCGGTGGTGTAGTGGATAGAGCGTGTACCATATTGGCTCCAGCCTTCGTTGCAGTGGTCGTGGGTTCAAATCCGACCCGTGGACCTTTACTGCAGGTCAACCCCCCCCCCTCTCTCTCTCTCTCTCTCTCTCTCTCTCTGTCTCCCCATTTCAACTCTGTACTGTCTAATAAAGCTAGAAAATGCCAAAAAATTATCTTTAAAAAAAAAGAGCTAGTGACTTTGTACTGCTAACAATGAAGGTATTAAACTATACAGATTTTTTCTATTCCAAGGCAAGTATTAAATCAGAGCTACTGTATGGACTGCTGCTATCAAAAATGAACACTATACTACTACACCCTTTACTTTAGTATTACCATGTAAACATCTGGTCAATGATCAAAATCCTTCGTGATTTTTCTCTACTTATGACATCTATTGCAGCATGTCCGTCCTGGGAGAGGGATCCCTTACTCTGTCGACTCTCCCTGAGATTTCTCAATTTCTTTTATTCTCGATAAAGGGTTTTTACTGGGAGTTTTTTTTCTCAGCCGAGCTAAGGGTGTAAGGGCAGGGTGTCATAGATAGATAGATAGA
>CM047505.1:32742433-32752433 GCA_026122265.1 Ammodytes dubius | reverse complement strand
ATGCTTATAAGATATTCATATTCTCATCTCTAGAGCCATAACTATCTTTGTTTAACCTTCGAGGCGTTGGTGATTTCATACTGAACAAAACCGCAGTGTTACTAGATTTGTGCACACACACACACAACACACACACACACACACACACACACACACACACACACACATTTATATATATGCAATGTTAAAGGTCCAGTGTGGGCGTATAATCGCTGCCTATATTTTTCGAGGTTATACGTATGAGATGAATACTATAGAGGCCTGAACTGTATATTCCTGCAGGGTACACACACGCACACACACACACACGCACACACACACACCACACCACACACACACGCACACACACATATTCCTTCAGGGCAACATTTATGAATACATTGAGAGTTGTGTAGAACTGTGTCTTTATCGAAACATTTTCCATACAAAGAATAGAAAATTTAAATGCTCTACATGACAAATCTTTTTACTTTAATAATAATAATAATAATAATAATAATAATAATAATAATAATAATTAAATTTATTTGAGGGCGCCTTTCATAGCACTCAAGGTCACCTTACAGGGCAGTGTTTAAAAAAACAAAATCAACAATCATAAAAAACACAAGAACAAGATTGAAACAATTTACCCAAGTGGTGGTGAAATGGGTGGGAGACAATGAACTAGATTGAATATGTCAGTTTAAACTCAAACATATATATACTGTCCCTATGAGTAATAAAACAGAGGTAGTGGTCATTTGGAATGACCTGCTAGAGCTGTATTTGAGAGACCTTGTATAAGAAATGTCGAATGTCGAATGTCGATAGTTAGCCTGCTGCTGTCGGTGTGTGAATGTGTGTGTCAGGCTGCTACAAACCTCGGATATCTAAATATAAAGGTCTTTTAACGCTAAAAATGCGGATTACAGAAGCTCACTACACCGTATACAATTTTTTTTTTTTTTTAACCTTTATTTCTACAGGTAAATCCCATTGAGACCGAAGACTCTTTTACAAGGGAGACCTGTTTTCCTTTCCCACGTTACCATTCTCACACACATTCATACACCGATAGCAGCAGGCTAACTATCGACATTCACACGAGGCAAGGTGGGTGAAGTGTCTTGCCCAAGGACACAACAACTATGACACAGGTGGCAGGGCGGGGATCGAACCTCCAACCCTTTGATCATCAGCCGACCCGCTCTACCACCTGAGCCACAGTCGCCCCAATTATCTATTGCCAACATCCTATTGTATGTTAACGTGAGGCAGTTTCTCGAACGCACCCAAAAATGATAAACAATTTAATCATTTAATCAAAAACGTACTATAATGGCCCTCTGCATTAGGGAAAATTTAAATAAGCCAGCATTTCATAAAGCAGAAATAGGAAAAAAACACACGAAGAAAAGAGCAATACTTTCCTGTTCTGTGATATCACCCAGAAAACAACAGCCTCTTTGCACAGAAAATAATAATAATAATAACTGAATTTTACTGATCTTTAGGTCACGGCTTTGGCACACTCATTCAATAATTTAGACATATCCAATTACAGAAACTCTGGTTTACACAACAGGTGTTCTGCTCACCTTTAATTTTCTGCAGATACAGTAGATGGACAACAGAGTTCTTCTGCTTCGTTCCTCTCACTGCATTTAAATGAATTAATTATATTACAGAGAAATATGTCCCGTAAAAGAAAAAGAGCTCCAAGCCCAACCCAGAGGACCCTGCATAATATTTTATTTTATATTAATATTTTTATGGAAAATCCATGTGTCCTTCTTCAATAGCATCTAATTCATCTGACCCACTGTCTCCAAATTATTTGTTCACACAAAATTTCTCAGATTTAGCCTCTTAATTTTCCTCTCAAAGTGCACCAGATTCATGCATTTCACTTTAAAAAGGTTAAAAAAATCTCCCGGGGGGCATACCCCCGGACACCCCTAGGAGGGTCTGACTCTCGGCTGTCTAATATTTACGCACAGCCGCACAGTGGAGGCACTAGCGGAAAACACTGGGTGTGTGAATGATATTTAACAAAGATCTATAGTTTCAGCAGCGCTAACATTGGAGAGGGGCCCCCTAAACATATTTCGCTTAGGGCCCCCTGAAGGCTTGGGCCGGCTCTGTTGGTAAATGCCAATTAATGAGGGAGGGGGGGGGGGGGCATAATATCATTAAAATTAGAGTTATTTTTCCTAACCTTCCTTTCAAGTGTTTAGAAAATTTGCTTTTCTTAATTGACCAAACCCCATCATTCTTTTACTAGTCCGACATTAGTTCTGGAATGTGTGGCTAGCTTTCAGGATTCTTACTGTTAAAATATGTGTTGTTATGGTAGTTTCAGAATGGAAAAAGTAAGTGGATCAGTTCACCCCACAGCTGGGGTAAAGTGAGCCACATGACAACTTTTTTTTAAAACAATCATATTTTCACTGCCCTTTGTCTTGAAAAAAATCTGCTAATGCCCATTTCTAGGAAACATCCTGAATTAATGGGAAATGTGTAAATTTGAGTGATAAATCATTTTAGCTCGCTTAGAGGGGAGCAAATGTAAAAAGTGGCGCAGATTACCCCGTTCTCCCCTATATATAATTTCAGCAAATAACTCTAGTCAAACTTCTAAATATTTCACATCTTTCATTAGAGAGAGAGAGAGAGAGAGAGAGAGAGAGAGAGAGAGGGAGAGGGAGAGGGAGAGAGAGCGAGAGAGAGGGAGAGGGAGAGGGAGAGGGAGAGGGAGAGGGAGAGGGAGAGGGAGAGAGAGAGAGGGAGAGGGAGAGAGAGAGAGAGGGGGAGAAGGAAAGGGAGAGGGAGAGGAGAGAGAGTGAGAGAGAGAGAGAGGGAGAGGGAGTGAGAGAGGGAGAGGGAGAGGGAGAGGGAGAGAGAGCGAGAGA
Organism: Ammodytes dubius; assembly: GCA_026122265.1. Classification (NCBI taxonomy): domain Eukaryota; kingdom Metazoa; phylum Chordata; class Actinopteri; order Uranoscopiformes; family Ammodytidae; genus Ammodytes; species Ammodytes dubius. The sequence continues at coordinate 32,749,539 of CM047505.1, read as the reverse complement.
GGGAGAGGGAGAGAGAGGGAGAGGGAGAGGGAGAGAGAGAGAGAGAGAGAGAGGGAGAGAGAAAATACCCACATGCGCCTATGTTGTGTGTGTATTCAACATTTCAGCTCATTTCATACTAGTGAGACCTTTTCAAAGTGTTCATACTCAGCTGTCCGGTTTAGCGTTTTCAGCATCCAGCATATAAATATATTTTTGTGACATTTATTATGTTTACGAATTACGAACACATGTGAATGTGAGCGCAGAATTATTTGTAGTAATGTATTTCTACAATTAACCTCTTGTAATCTTGCTCTAGTCAATGTGTTAAGAAGTAAAGAGATCCTTAGAACTTAAAGGCCTACTTCACCGGTTTGAATATGAAGGTGTATTGAATTCTGAGATCCTATGTAGTATAAATGTGCAAAAAAAAATTAAATCGGTTCATCCTAGCCTGAGAAAAGGCAGAAAGAGTGTTTTTTTTAACCCTATATTTCTCTTTCTCGTGACATCACAGAAAGAGAAATATAGGGTTAAAAAAAACGTACTTTGTAAATATTACTGTGATGTCACAGTAAAAGACATCACAGTAATATTTACAAAGTAAGTTTTTTTTAACCCTATATTTGGAATGTTTATTGGGGGCAATCTAACTGGGTTGACCTGTCCCTTTGAAGATATCTAGTTCCTCACTACAATATAAACCCAAGACCAACTGTTCCTCTGTTTTCCTGTTTACCCCGAGGCCAGTCGAAGCCATAGAAATTCATATATTTTAACCTCCAATAGAATAAAAACTAGCCTGCTAGAAAGAAGTTCACCCCCCTCAGAGTTGTCATGGAGATATGACCTAAACATACAGACTAGAATGGTTTTTCAATCCAGGCCTGAAATAGGTTTAATATTGCTGTGAAAACGGCATGTTTAACATTGGAGTCAATGAGAGATGGCTCTCTTCTGCATACAGCCCCCAGTGGCACTTCCGGGTTACTACAGTTGTGGTCACTTCCTTATTGGATGCTGGTAAAAATCGCTGAGGTTGGGGCTTGGTCCAAGCACCACCCCCCCCCCTCTCCTGTAGAGGCATAAAAGGGTCTCTGAAAATACAGTTCAGGAGGCAGCCCCCTCCTGGGCAGTCCTCCCTGCAGGTTACTGAATCAACTTTACTCTGTGACTGTTGTTTCGTCTTCTTGTATTATGTAATTAAATTCTTAAATTCTCAGTTTCTATAATTTAAAGTATGACGCGAACACATTTCTCAATCAAATTTGTCTTTATTGATTCATCTCTCTCTCCCTCTCTCTCTCTCTCTCTCTCTCTCTCTCTCTCTCTCTCTCTCTCTCTCTCTCTCTCTCTCTCTCTCTCACACACACATTGAACCCAGCACAGCGTTGATTCTTTCTGGAGATAAAAGATCTTCAATAAACCATCACCAAAATGATTACAACAACTTTAGTACTATTTGCCCAGTAGAGTATCACCTGCGGTTGGGGATCACAGACCACCTTCGTATTTCACTACGAGGCCTCAGCAGGTAAAGCTAATGCCGTGTGAATGGGGCTTGTTGGTATTAGGGTGATGGATTCTTAAACCTTTGCCAACTGTTTACAAGGTACAAAGGGGTGCCCTCATTCCCTGTGTTGAGATTTCTTTCATTAACGTAGGCACCAGCATCTATATAAGCTGATCTAGCATCTTCTCCGACGATCAGCAGGATGGCCGTGATGGGAGGGCTTTCAATTATCCTGAACCACAGGTACAATGAGTCTGCTGAGCCCTCATTGAGGTTCACATCGATGGTTCTGTAGATGTGCGAGTTGACGTTGTTGCCGACTAGCAGAGCTTTGAGTGCCCGTCTGGGGTCGGTGGTCTGACGGAACCAGATGAAGGTAGCTGGTCCTGCTGCTCCCCTGTTGGTATCTTCATCCAGACGGATGTAACCGAGCCGGAAGTGGACACCATCTACTCTGAAGCCAATAGTGGCAGTGACATCACTGATGTAGGTTTGCTGCGTTCTCTTCACCCAGAGGCGGATGAAGGGTCCACCAGCCCCGCGGTTCAGATCGCAGGCCAGTCCCTCCCAGCCAGCAGCCAGCTTCGGGGGCTCATCGCTGGGATGGGCTGTGACAGAAACCTCCTCTATGGGAGTATGGTACTCTCCGTGGCCTCTCAAGAACCACAGGTAGATTTCATCACCACCTGTTCCAGCATTCAGATCCTTATTGATCTTGGTGAAGCCTAAATCTATCAGGCCTTGGGACATGTCTTCGTTGAATGTGAGTTGAAGCCTGGTGATGGCCGGGGAGTCTCCTGTCTTGAACCATAGATAGACATATCTTCCTCCTGCGCCCCTGTTCAGATCAACAGGGATTAGAGTGAAACCCTGCGCTCGGAATAGTCGATCCTCGGCTTCACTGATCGACACATCGAGGTCTGTGAGGTGGTGGGCGTCACCGTGGAGACAACACAGCGCGAGCGCCAGCAGTACGAGGCATGACGTCATCACCATGGCGACTACAGCTGTGAGAAAACATGGAACAAATAAACAAACGCTTCAGAATTCAAAAAAAAGTTCTAGAATCCAACCGGGCATTCTGAGAGATACACATAGAACCCAGTGACATCACACACATACGTATACTCACACACACACACACACACACACAACACACACACACACACACACACACACACACACACACACACACACACACACACACACACACACACACACAAACACACATATGAGCGCAAGCAGGGGCGCAACTACCCACTTTCTGGGGGGTATGCAGACACTTAGCAGGCGCCCCCCCCCCCCCCCCCCCACCCGATTACAGACTTGCATTTTAAGTTACATATTAGAGCAGGTGATCGGCTCAACCATGTCATGTCTGCCTGCACTGATTCATAGTAAAGGACACAGTGAAGAACAGGTTGGTCAGCAGAAATGAAACTATACTGGGCATTTAGGTTTTTGTGGCCTCACTAGTTTCAGGTATGCAAACTAGTCCGAAAACAAACCCCTGTAGGGGGGTCTGGGGTTTTCCCCCAGAATTTCTTTGTGATTTGAACATGTAAAATAAGCAATTTGGTGAACTCTGGTGAAGAGAATTAAAGACAAAGAAAACTTTTATTTCAGTTGACTGACTCTGTTACTGATCATATCATTTACACAAACGCTGTTAAATACAGAAAAATGCCGTCTCCAAATAATTTTCCCCCGATAGCTTTGGCGTCCCTCTAGTGAACACACTTTCTGCACCACTGAGCGCAAGACATGACGTCAGCACCAACTCACGGGCCATGACGAAAGCTGGGAGGGAAATATAGAGTTTATAAATATCTAATTATCAACTCTAATACGTTATTTTATCACTTTAGTTTAAAGAATTATACAAGGCGCAATAACTTCACTTTGAAACTTAAACATCTTGTTTATTAGATAGATGGCCTAATACAAGCATAAATAAAATTAACTTTCTAATTTATTTTATTCATAAATAGACTATAAATGTAATTCCTTAAATTTAAATATAGATTTTTTTTTACTCTCCACATATTGTGCAAATTCTTTCACTCTGAAATGGTCAAATCTTATATTTATAGAAGATATAAATAGGCCTACATTTATTTTATAACCCAAAACACGAGTTCTTAGCAAGTTCTGGTGGTTTGAAATAAGGTAATCTTGGATGAATTGAATTTTAAAAACCTATAAAATATGCCTATAGTAGAAAGCCTATTTATATATTTAGAACATTTAGAAAAATAAAATTAAGGCTATAGGGGAGAACGGGGTAATTTGTCCACACGGGTTGGTTGTCACAATCGTTATATCTCGGAACCAGAAGGCGCTGTCTATGAAATTTTGGTATGTAAATATCCAGAATTGGGATCAGAGGTCACCTACATAGTCTTCCTTGGAGTTAGACTGCTGAATTTGAGGAGAGACGACTGTTTGTGTTTTTCATGTCAAATTGAAAATATTTAGCTCCTCAGTATTTTTCTTCTAGGCTTTTACACAATGGGTTTATAACAAAACACTTGTTACCCATACAAAGTGTGAAGGGTAAACTATATTTTAGATTGTGGTTAGCAAGCTAATTAGTTGTCAAATGGTTGTTGGCCTTAATGCTAGCAAGAAATTCAAGTTGGGGTTGGTCGTCAAATTTTTTTGGGGGTTGGTTGTCACATGTTATCTCAAGGCTGCAGCCAGAAAAGGAACCCAATAACGAAATAAATTGTCAAGCTATATCCTCACTGACACCCCAGAGAAGGAAAGAATAGAGCAGGAAATGGCAGCTAGCATGCAAAATAAAAAAGGGCAACAAAATCAAAACAACCCAGTGCATCCCAAACTAGACCAGCTGCCAAGGCTACAGTAAGTTATGTAGGCCTATTTGTCAACTTGACAATGCAATTAAACTTTCAAATTTAGTTCTACCTTCTTTTTAAGATTATTCCCATTAAGATAACATTGTGACAAACAACCCCATAGTGTTTGACAACCGACCCCTTGATGGGGTTGGTTGTCACAATGTGTAAGGGTGTCTTTGATGATTAATTTCTTCTTTATTACAATAACATAGAAAAAGTGAGGGGTACATATTTCAAGTCAACATCTTAAGCTTCAATTTAATGTAGGAATGACTATTGAAAGATGTTTAGGTGATAAGCAATTCTCACTAGAGTAAAAAGTGTGCCTACTTACCCCGTTCTCCCCTACACCTTTATTTTGAATTTTTTTCACTGAATTTAACCCACTATGAGAAATTTAGGGTTTGACAAAAAATGCAATTCTAATACCAGGGGTTTCAAAATACATTAGAAAATAAGAATATTGCATTTAAGAGATAATAAAAAAAATCTAAAACAGGCAGAAAAAATTGTTAAAAACGATAAGAAATTGCATCTATAAGGCAGTAAAAACAGGCATATAAAGGTTAGGCTACAGGTTATAAGAAAAACAGAAAAGAATGCTAATATGCTTAACATTAACATTGTTTCAAATCAAAATAAATTACTTTTATAAGGCAATAAAAGCCAGCAAAATAAAAAAGTTTCAAGTTAGTGGCAAACTTTGATTTGAAAAAAGTAGGCTAATAGACAAGCTACCACATACATTGGCTAAAATAAAATATAGGCTAAGAGACAACATAACTATAAGAGCTGTGCAGCACACTTTTCTTACCTGTATTTTCACAGATTCAAGTGGTTTCCCTCAAATAAAAGTCAAAATTCTGCTCAAAATCTGGTCCAACGTTCTGCTGCTCGATGCTTTGGTCAGTTCCCAGTGAAGGAGTGAAGACAGGTGAGATGTGTGTCGGACTCTCATCCACTTTATAGTGAAGCGCTATCCCGACACGCCCACCATGGACCTGCTACTCGTGTCTGGGTGTGGTTGTGAAAAGTATTTGGACCCCATGAAAAAACAGGTTGGGTACCTTTTGTAGTTCTTCTACAGGACGTTATAAACAGGACAGGCTAGTTACTCTGTAACTTTCCAGGGGCCCAGCCAAAAACAGGTTGGGTACATCGTTATAAACAGGACAGGCTAGTTACTCATTAGTTGTCATTGTCCTGAGTCTACAAACAGCAGGTCTGACCAGTTTTTCAGAAACCTGGACAATCGACCAACCAGCCGGGTCATACCACAATGACCCGGCTTGTGTGTGTGTGTGTGTGTGTGTGTGTGTAGGCCATTACTCAACAATGAGTGTGAGTGCGCTCATCCCTCAATAATTTTATTTTTATTTATTCATTTAACTTTTATTTATCCTCGAGAGACCAATTGAGGGGTGACCCTCATTTACAATGGCGTCGAGTTCAAAACAAATTCAAAGGAAAAACAACAATACATAAACAATATTCAATGCAAATACATCAAATACACAACAACAGGTGAAGAGAATAAACAATTGAAACATTTACACAGTGGTGAAGAGTGGCAGCAATTAAAATGAAATGGGTGAAAGTACAATATAGCCTAATTAAAACAGTTACAGGTAGAGTTTGGCAGATTTAAGATAGTTTGTTTAAATTGGTTAAAGGATATGAAGTTATTTAGTTTAATTTGTTGCTGTAAGTTGTTCCAGGAGTCAGGGGCACTGAAGCTAAAAGCTGTCTTTCCCAGCTCAGACCGGGCTTGTGGGACATAAAGCATAAGCATGTCAGTGGAGCGGGTCTGATAAAGCCCATCTGAGATTTGTAGCATTTCTGTTAAATAACGAGGAAGCTTCCCGGTCAAGGCTTTGTAAATAAAAATGTGCCAATGTGCGTCACGTCTCTCTTTATAGGCCAGGCAAAGTAAGGCATTTTGGGGCCAAAAATAGAATAAATTGTAAAATAATTTTTTTCAGCTCAGATAATTTCCATGAGGTGCCCAGAACAACATACTAAAAGTCCTAAGAAATCCTAGTTGAGGAAATATGTTTAATTCTCATCAATCCGAGATGTGTGCCAATAAGGCGAGACACCAATAAATCCAAATAGGGCAATTTTCTTCCTTTAATCCTATCGAAATGAAACTTTACACAATGAAAGTATCCATGATAATTAACATTTTTTGTATTACAAGTTTCTTTGAAAATTAATTTTAATATGCAAATGAGCTATACACTAATCGTACACGCCCAAAATAAACCCAAATAGGCTTAATTTTTTCCTTTACTCCTACCACAATAAAACTTTACATAGTAAAAGTATACTTGAAAAGTAACTTTTTTTGTAATACAAGTTTCTCTTTAAATGAATTTGAATATGCACATGAGCTCCACACTTATTTAATATCCAATCATCGTACTGCCAATGGGTGATGGCGATGCTGCTTTTAGACACAGAATTATTAACCTGGCCTCTAACCTGAAAAACTGCCTGACTTACCTGCCAGGGGTATAGGTGCCTCTCATGAATTAGATTTGTCTCTTCAAATGCCACTGCACGCAATTTGATAGCACTACAACCAATCAGAGCGATGAACGATGTGACATATAAAGCCCCGTTCGTTTAGCGAACAGCGGGTTAACTGTTAAATTTTACTTTTGCCGTGGTCGGTCTGCAAAACAGAACATTCCTCGTACTTGCTAATGCTTTTACTATGTAAAGTTTTATTGTGGTAGGAGTAA
>CM047505.1:32724933-32734933 GCA_026122265.1 Ammodytes dubius | reverse complement strand
TATGCTATCAACACTACAGTTTCGCCCAGGGGAAGCGCGCTGTTTTAAGACCCTCGTAAACCAATTTCATGGACTTAATTACTCGCTACCGAAGGGCTTTAAAGGTGCACTGCGTAACTTTGAGTGTGTCAGAGAAGGGAATTTTTTTCTATGTATTATCTGATAACTGAATAAGCTGTGAGCTATATTGATTTTTTTTTACTGTTTTAGACCAGGTTTACAGAGGCTAGGAAGCTGTGTTTGAATACAAAACTTAAAGGAATACTTCACCCATATGGAACCAGCGTTCTATCATTATAAAATCACTATTATAATATAATGAATGAGGTTTTTCTTCCCTCAGTCTTCCCTCGGCCCAGCTGTCCTGTTAATCCTAACCCTACATTTTTACTGAAGTGATGTCACATTAGTAAAATGTAGGGTTAGACAGTGAGACCATAAAACACTCTTTCTGCCTTTTCTCAGGCTAGGATGAACCAATTTCAATTTTTTTTGCACATTTATACTACATAGGATCTCAGAGTTCAATACACCTTCATATTCCCACGGGTGAAGTAGGCCTTTAAGCCTCAGTGTGTCCATACTGTATCATAGAAACAGCAAAACCCTTTTCAGGAGCATTCTCTGAAGTTGTTGCATTTTCTGGCTCCAAATGACGCAATGATTTATTGATGTGGAGTTTCCCTGAGCTGATATGGAACTGGTCCGCGCTCAATTATTAATATGACGTATAAAGCCTTGTGCCCGAAAAGAAATGGATAGGATAGACATGGGTGGAATCGGCCTACATAGATTTCTAATGTATAGGCCAAGATTGCCTCAAAATATATTAATATATATATATATTTTTTTAAAGGTATTTTTTGGGGCATTTTTATGCTTTTTATTGATAGTGTAGAGACAGAGTTGAAATGGGGCAGAGAGGGGAGTGACATGCAGAGAACGACCGCGGGCTGGAATCGAACCCGGGTCCGCTGCTGGCCGAGGCCCATGGGGGAAGGGGGGGGGGGGGGGGGGAGACCCCTACCAACTGAGCTACTGACACACACACACACACACACACGCACACACAGACACACACACACGCACACAAACACACACACACACACTCTCTCTCTCACACACACACACACACACACACAAACAGGCTCCTGTTTACTTGCCATTATGCAAGAGATGATATTATCCTGTCAGAGTAATTGGGCTGAAGATGAGAGATGGTGAGGCTGTAATGAGGAACTTTTCTAAGAGACGTTTGAATGTTTACTGTCATTATTTTACACACTGATGGACTCCAGATGGTGTGTGTGTGTGCGTGTGTGTGTGTCTGCGTCTTTGGTCTGTTTTTGTGTGTGTGTGTGTGTGTGTGTGTCTGTGTGTGTGTGTCTGCGTCTTTGTCTGTGTGTGTGTGTGTGTGTGTATGATGGTACCGCTATGAAGGCGGAAACTGCCGCTTTCAAAAGTTGATGAATAAAACTAATTTAAATAAAAAATACAGTTTTAAACTTCAACAGACACCCGCCTTCTACTGAGTTAACATTTGAGTTAACGAACCAGATTGTACATAGCTTTTTTTTTTGGAGGCGTTAAGATTTTTTTTTTTATTCCCGGTAAAGGGTTTTTACTGGGAGTTTTTTCTCAGCTGAGCTAAGGGTGTAAGGGCAGGGTGTCATATTGTATCATATATCATATTGTATGGAATGTAAAGCCCACTGAGACAAATGTATTTGTGATTTTGGGCTATACAAATAAAACTGATTTGATTTGATTTGCGAGGACCTTTTTTCTAAGTGCAGTTCTCAATCACTGTAGCAGCAGTTTTGTGTTTTTGTGTGTGTGTGTGTGTCTGTCTGTCTGTGGGTGTATGTGTGTGTGTGTGTGTGTGTGTGTGTGTGTGTCTGTCTGTCTGTGGGTGTATGTGTGTGTGTGTGTGTGTGTGTGTGTGTGTGTGTGTGCGTGCGTGTGTGTGTGTGTGTGTGTCTGTCTGTCTGTCTGTCTGCATGTGTGTGTTAGTGAATTTCTACGTGCAGTTCTCAGTCACTGTAGCAGGAGGTTAAAGGAAGGACAGAGAGAACAGGTGCACCGAGGTTTTATTATTTTTATGGTCACACACAAAACGGCCATTTTAAAATCCTGAGAGATTTCTGCTCAAGTGGGTCAACTAGACACCGTGTGACCGCTGTCCTTTCACTACTTTCTGTTCAACCTTCTTCGGGGCGGCTGTGGTGAAGTGTGTAGGACGGTCGTCCACTGGGTTACACAAACACACACAACACACACACACACACACACACACACACACACACACACACACACACACACACACACACACAAAAAGCACTGCAATCTGTTTTTGTTGGAGAGAAATTCCATGGTTCACAATTCTGCTTTTATGGCGATCTACAAATTAATTGAATACCGTTTAATTTATTGGCTCAAGTCTTGTTTGGTTTGATAAATGGTGCTGCCTTACTGTTGTTGTTTCATAACTGCTGAGCATGGATCATCAGTTATACACACACACACACACACAGATAGAGACACACACACACACACACACACACACACACACAAAGGCATACATAGAGACACACACACACACACAGGCACAGGCGTGGTATACACAGACACACAGCTACACACACACACCCATGTTGCGGTCTCACACGCAAAGCCATACACACAAACAAACACACACACACACACATACGTGGCATAAACAGACACACAGATACACACACACACACACACACACACACAAAGGCATACATAGAGACACACAAGCACACGCACACACACACACACACACACACACACACACAAACAAACACAGCAACACACACACCCATGTTGCCGTCTCACACACAAACACACACAAGCACACACACACACACACACACACACACACACACACACACGCACGCACACGCACACACACACATACGTGGCATAAACAGACACACAGATACACAGACAAAAACATACGCACACAGCCATTTCACACACAGACCCGTGTTGCTGTTTTACACGCAAAGCCACACACACACACACACACACACACACACACACACACACACACACACCGAACACCCCACACACACACACACACAACACACACACACACACACACACACACACACACACACACACACACACACACACACACACACACACACACACACACACACCATGATTAATTGGGAAGGCTTATGTTTTGGCATGGCTGTAGTTTACAGTCCAGTGCACAGCAGATGGGGAGTGGGACAAACAGGCTCTGAAACATGTAGAGGGTGACAGGTGTAACAAAGACATGTATAATAGAAGAAGAAGAAGGACTGTGTGTGTGTGGTGTGTGTGTGTGTGTGTGTGTGTGTTGTGTGTGTGTGTGTGTGTGTGTGTGTGTGTGTGTGTGTGTGTGTGTGTGTGTGTGTGTACGGGACAGCAACATGGGTATGTGCATTCAATAGATTAAATGTTGTGACTTTTTGACGAAATACCGTGAGACTATTACGTTGGTATGTGTGTGTGTGTGCGTGTGTGTGTGCGAGACTGCAGAATGTGTGTGTGTGTGTGTGTGTGTGTGTGTGTGTGTGTGTGTGTGTATGTATGTGTGAGACTGTAGGATGTGTGTGTGTGTGTGTGTGTGTGTGTGTGTGTGTGTGTGTGTGTGTGTGTGTGTGTGTGTGTGTTGCTGCTGTTAGAGTCAGCAGGCCTGTCCTAAGGAGTTAGGGTTGTGTTGTGACAGTGACTTACAGATACAGTGACAGTGGAGATGGAGGGTCACCCCAATGCATTCTGTGTGTGTGTGTGTGTGAGACAGCAACATGGGCGTGTGTGTGTGTGTGTGTGTGTGTGAGACTGCATGATGTGTGTGTGTGTGTGTGTGTGTGTGTGTTGTGTGTGTGTGTGTGTGTGTGTCACATACATTTAAAAAACACACTGACACCTTTCCTCTCCTCTGTTTTTAATTACTGGTGTGTAACAGCAGATCTTTGTCATTGTCTTGTCTCTCAAACGCATACACACACACACACACACACACACACACACACACACACACACACACACACACACACACACACACACACACACACACACTGTCAGTCAGGGCTGGACTGGGACAAAAAATCGGCCCTGGCATTTTTGGCCATGGCAGCCCACCGTTTATACAATATGCGGAGGAAGGGGTGTTGCACCAAATTCTGTGCCCCTATACAGAAAGTCCTGATGGGCCCTCTGAGAGGCGGTCTTACAACACAAACATGTAAAAGCTGTTTGTCTATAGTCCAAAACGTATGAGTGACTGGTCCCTCTCTGAGCCAGATAACAACACAATGTTTCTATTGATGAATGACCAGATTATTACGCGTACTTGAACACAACCCCTGGTCTAATGACTCTTAATAACCATGCACACACACAGTGTTTCTCACAGGAATTTGACTGTGTCGTGGAGCCTGGACCTTCTAGGGGGGTCCGGGGGAATGCTCCCCCGGAAGATTTTTTAAAAAATGTTAAAGTAAAATTCATCAATCTGGTGCACTTTGAGGAGAAAACAAAGGCTACATCAACTGTTTCCTATGTAAGCTATTTAGTACTATTTTCTGGAATGATTCAAAGACACAGAATGACCAAAAAGCAGAAAGAAGAAAGTTTAAAAAATCCAGTCAGCTTCGGGAATTTTTTCCCTTCGTTTGTATTTTTTGATGGCCCAATATAGGCCCCTGATCTTCATAGCCCCTAAATAAAAAAATTCGGGGCCTTCAAAGATCAGGGGCCTATATTGAGCCAGTAAAATTAATAAAAAATCAAAAAAATAAGTTTTTATTTTCTTGGGTGCAGCCCCCCTCTGCCTTGGCCCCCCCAAGCCTGTCCGCAGTCCGACGGCCCTGAACGTAACTGACCATCGTCAGATGCTCATAATTACTGAGTACAAGTTGAATGCGTGATAATACAACTCAATGCAGCCTCTGAATGGGCGGCCCTCTGCTGTGTGTGTGATTGGGCCAGGCCCAGCCTAGAACCATTCATAATGAGTAATGGCCTGGTAACTTTCAGGTGAAGTTGACAGCCTGCACGCACATTTATATGTCCATGGCACTCCCGAGAGGGAAGGGACCTCGGCCCTCGGCTGTGTGACTTGGCCGGGCCGGCCGAGTCACACAGCCGAGGGTCAAAAAAAAAAAAAAAAAAAAATTTTTTTTTTTTTTTTTTTTTTTTTTTTTTTATGGACCCGGCCCGGCCCAAAATGCCTGCCGGCCCACCGGGCATTGCCCGGTACGCCCGATGGCCAGTCCAGCCCTGCTGTCAGTTCTCCCTCTCTCTCTCTCCCTCTCTAACTCTCTCTTTCTCTCTCTCTCTCTCTCTCTCTCAAACACACACACACAAACACACACACACACACACACACACTGTCCGTTCCCCCATCTCCCCCCCCCCCTCTCTCTCTCTCTCTCTCTCTCTCTCTTCTCTCTCTCTCTCTCTTCTTTCTCTCTCTGGTTTAGTCTTTCTCTTGCTGTTCTCATATATCTTCTGCTTCTCTCCTGACTCTGCAGTTTAGTGACGCGATGCAGTGTGTCTGTGAGAGGGCAGAGCGGGACAGTTTGTATTTCACTTTGTCAATGACACAGAAAAGCTTACACCTGCAGTGTGTAGAATTTTGGGTTTTATTTCCTTTCTTAAAAAAGTTTGTGTTAAGTCAGTGATTCTGGAGAATCCTTGTTGTCAAAATCAGTGACTATTGGGGGCGCCCTTAGCTCAGTTGGTAGGGCGTCCCCCCCCCCCCTCCCGGGCCGGGCCCAGCAGCAGACCCAGGTTCGATTCCCACCCGTGGTCGTTCTCTGCATGGCACTCCCCTCTCTGCCCCATTTCACCTCTGTCTCTCTGCACTATCACATAAAGCATAAAAATGCCCAAAGAATATCTTTAAAAAATTAAAAAATTAAAATAAAAAAAATCAATGACTATCTCCTCACAATCTGCTACCTGTCTGTACTTCTTGTGCACTGAAAAAAAAAATCCAGTGTACATGCAAAGCCTAGGCTCTGTAAACTATGTTGGGTCGGTCGGAGCCCCTCTGTTTGGGCCTATATACCCGTTTACAGAGCCTAGGCTGTGTTTCAACACTGGCTTTTTTTTCAGAACACACACAGTAAAGGGGGGGGTGGCATATCGTGAGGAGATGTTCACTGATTTTGACAAAAAGTGAGCTTTAACCACTAGGTCAAGGTCAAGGTCAAATTTATTTATAAAGCACATTTACAAACAGCGGGTACTGCCCCAAAGTGCTGTACAGGTTAAATTATAATAAAATAATCCACATGTATTACAAATAAGAAACCAAAAGAAAAACACATAAGAAAATACTCAGCTCAGCTGGTTCCGAAGGCCAGTGCAAAAAATGTGTCTTCAGCAGGCATTTAAAATTTTCCAAAGAAGTGGCAGATCTGATGTATAAAGGAAGAGAATTCCACAACTTGGGTCCAGCTACAGCGAAGGCTCTGTCTCCCCTGCTCTTCAGCTTAGACCTGGGACAGTCTAGAACACATTGGACAGAGGACCTCAGTGCTCTGACAGGACTGTGCAGAGAGATCATCTCTGACAGATAAGGTGGCGCTAGACCATTTAGACATTTAAAAACAAACAAGAGGATTTTAAAATCTATTCTAAAAACAACAGGCAGCCAATGAAGACTACACCACGAACACCCCCCAGTGCACAGAATTTGGTTGTATTTCTCACGCAATGACATAAAGGAATCTTTAGAAATAGGAGTCGTATGTAGTGATTAGACCCCCCCCCCCCCCCCCCCCCCCCCCCCTCCCCATAGAGTCTCAGTCCTCTTCACAGCAGACCCGGGTTAGAATCCAGCCCGGGTCGTTCTCTGCATGTCATTCCCTTCTCTCTCGGTCTGTCTGTCTGTCTGTCTGTCTGTCTGTCTGTCTGTCTGTCTGTCTGTCTGTCTGTCTGTCTGTCTGTCTGTCCTCTTCACAGCAGACCCGGGTTAGAATCCAGCCCGGGTCGTTCTCTGCATGTCATTCCCCTCTCTGACACATTTCATCTCTGTCTCTACACACTGTCTAATAAATGCAAAAATGCCTCAAGAGAATCTTAAATTTAAAAGAAAATTAAAAATTAAATAGAACAGCTATTCATAGATGTCCGTGCTTGCTGCATTGCATGACAAGGGGCCGTTGTCAGTGTGTGTGTGGTGTGTGTGTGGTGTGTGTGTGTGTGTGTGTGTGTGTGTTTGTGTTGTGTGTGTGTGTGTGTGTGTGTGTGTGTGTGTGTGTGTGTGTGTGTGTGTTGTGTGTGTGTGTGTGTGTGTGTGTGTGTGTGTGGTGTGTGTGTGTGTGTGTGTGTGTGTGTGTGTGTGTGTGTGTGTGTGTGTGTTGTGTGTGTGTGTGTGTGTTGTGTGTGGTGGTGAGGAGAGAGAGAAGGGTATGTCTGTGTGTGAGAGAGTGTGTGTGTGTGTGTGTGTGTGTGTGTGTGTGTGTGTGTGTGTGTGTGTGTGTGTCTCTGTCCTCTCCTGTGCCTTCACCTTGTCCAGTTGCTTTTTTTAAATCTTTCTCTTGGGCCATTTTCACAGGTGGCGGACTGTTGCGTTATGAATATTTGATAGAACTCATATATCTCCCTAGAGGGTTGTGAAATATTTAAAACACTTTCTGGTGGCCCATTTGGCTTAAAGAAAATAATAAACCTTTCCTTTACTGATGAAAAAGAAATTATGCAGGCTGCTCCGGTGGTGTAGTGGATAGAGCACGTACCATATTGGCTCCGGCCTTCGTTGCAGTGGTCGCGGGTTCAAATCTGACCCGTGGACCTTTACTGCAGGTCATCCCCCCTCTCTCTCTCTCTCTCTCTCTCTCTCTCTCTCTCCCTCTCTCTCTCTCTCCCCATTTCAACTCTGTACTGTCTAATAAAGCTTGAAAATGCCAAAAAATCTAACAGACGGACGGACGAATGGATGGAGGCATGTCTTTTAATGTCCCTTAGTAGTGACTAAAGCATTATATGAATGTGTTCTCATGTCTTTCTGTCTCTCTCTCAGCGCGACGCTAAAGGCCAGTACCTGTTTGATCTGATCTGTCATCACCTCAACCTGCTGGAGAAAGATTACTTTGGCATCAGATATGTCGACCCCGACAAGCAGAGGGTGAGGACCGAGGATTCATCATATACTGAAATAAATGGCAGTGGGGATTGAATTTAGTTTTAATACAGAGGTGTCACTGTCCTTTACCATGACTCAAGATGGGACCTATTTTTTATTTTCATTCCTACCCTGCGTTCCAAATCACATACTTGTTTTCTTTTTACTACACTACATACTAAAGTACAGAAGAGTTTTAGGGCCACTGACAGGAGAGAAAAAAAATCAGATAAGGAAGATTTTTTTTTTCATTATGTCAAGAAATGTCAAGAATAAAGATGAATACTCCAACATGCTATTGGAGTTAGTGGGGCATCTAGGTATTTTCAGCATACTACAATTTGACGTGCATGTATTGGGATATCCTAGATCCTTTTTCTGGCATACTAAATAGTAGGGAAGTATGGGGATTGGAACGCAGGGAATGTCTCTCCATTTTCCTATTTAAATTAGTTTTTGTGTCATCCTACAAATAAAGTCAAGAGTGAAGCTTTTTTTAAATGTTTTATTATTATTATTTTTTTTTTTTTTTTTACCACTTTTTTGTATAGGGTTTTGCACGCACATACAATTGTCATTCATCATCAGATCAAGTTCCTTGTTTTACATAGAACATTCTTGAAATGTAAATAATGTTACATATCTATAAGTATACTATAGTTTAGTATCCAAATATATAGTATATTTCGGGGCGACTGTGGCTCAGTTGGTAGAGCGGGTCGGCCGATGATCAAAGGGTTGGAGGTTCGATCCCCGCCCTGCCACTTGTGTCATAGTTGTTGTGTCCTTGGGCAAGACACTTCACCCACCTTGCCTCGTGTGAATGTCGATAGTTAGCCTGCTATCGGTGTATGAATGAGTGTGTGAATGGTAACGTGTAAATGGGAACAGGTCTCCCTTGCAAAAGAGTCTTCGGTCTCAATGGGATTTACCTGTAGAAATAAAGGTTAAAAAAAAATAGAGAAAGATTACTTTGGCATCAGATATGTCGACCCGGACAAGCAGAGGGTGAGGACGGAGGCTTCATCATAAGCAGCTGTGGATGTTTGTGGATGCAAATATTGATTCTTATTCGCTCGGCGTAGTAAAGTCCTCTTAAACCTGCAGTGTGTAGAATTTTGGGTTTTATTTCCTAGCAGATTTTGTAGAAAGTAATTATAATATCCATAAGTACATTTAATTTAGTGCATAATAGCTGAAATTTATTTTTTTAATTATTTATTTTTCCCTTAGAAAGGGTCTCATATATGTCCATATTTCTGCATATCTCGGACCAAGGCCTAGTGCCGCCATCTTGAAAGTGTCATAGTTGGAATGTCATCAGGTGCATTGTTTAAAATTTAGAATTGTTCTTGTCCTTGAAGGCCACTGTAGCTTCTGTTATTATTCGAAAGGGGTGGGGTTACCCAGGGAGCGTTGCATTCTAGAACTTTGTAGAACTTTCTTGATGATGTCATATTACACACTGCACCTTTAAGTCTTTCGGGTTCTCTCTTGTCCCCCTTTTCAAAATTGGTTTTACATGTAAGATATTTATGAATGTATTTATATATATGTAATAGTAGAACATGAAATGTGGTTGTAGCATTTTATTTTTGAAGGACTTTTTGTAAAGCTAGGTCGCCTCGGAAACAATTAAAGGTGTAGTCAGTGATTCTCGAGAACGCTTGTTGACAAACTCACTTTTTGTCAAAATCAGTGAATATCTCCTCATGATCCGCTACCTGTCTGTACTGTGTGTGTGCTGAAAATACATACACACCCTAGGCTCTGTAAACAAAGGGGGTCTACCCTAGTTAACAACCCTGCCTGTTTTCAGAGCACTGTTTATGGTAATTATAGTGT
>CM047505.1:32674933-32707433 GCA_026122265.1 Ammodytes dubius | reverse complement strand
AGTATGTAGTATATACATGTTGAGTATGTAGGAGGGAGGACGCTAGTAGGGCTTTTAGTATGTAGTATACACAGCCAAAGAATGCAGGAAGAAAGAGACTTGTGGATGTCACATGGGGGTTGTATGATGCTACTATGGAAGCCCTCAAAGGACATTGGGACAAAAAATACACAGATGGAGACATTTAGCAAAAAAAAACATGGCTGCCCTGTTCACAATATCAACTCTCCTGTCACTCACAACCCACGGACCGTCAACTGAAAAAACCTAAAGACAAAATATAAACGCAACTTTTTATGTTTCAATTTTTCATGAGCTGAAATCAAAGATATATAAGATCTTTCTATGTACACAAAAGGCCCATTTTCTCTAAAAATGTTGTTCACAAATGTGTTTAAATCAGTGTTATTGGAAGGGAAATTAACTGGCAATTGGCTTTGGTGGACATTCCAGGCAGGCAGCATGCCAATTGCACGCCCCCTCAAAAGTTGGGGCATCTGCACATTTTAGTATACAAGTAACTGTATACATGTTTTGGTAACTGTATATTTTCTGTGCAATTTGGCTTTTTCGCCCACACGGAAAAATTCACAACTGTACACTAAAAAGAAGATTTTTTTTCCTCATGAAAAATTGTATTAAAAAAATTGCTGCGTTCATATTTTTTGTTAGTTGGATAGGATGTCACATTTTATTTTGAAAATCCAAAGTCCATCCATCCATCTCAAAGCATTTTATTTTGTACACGAAAATCACATTTACAGGGTTTTGATTCAAACTGCTTCCACAGATATATAGTTGCCTTTATTTTTTATATTTATTAATATGTTGCAATATTTAGTGTAAGACGTTATGTGTGGGTTGAAGTAATGTTTATGAAGGAAAAAGTATGTTAGAGTATGAGGGACATTGGAGAGAAAAAAGAGGATGTTATTTTTTTATTATGCTATTCAAGAAAAAAAGTCCAAAATATTGTGAAGGAAGTTGAAATGTCAGCTATAAACTTTGGGGTGGTAGTATAGAGAAGAGGTTCCTCCCAGTAACCATGAGGTCTCTGGTTCCTCCCAGTAACCAGGAGGTCTCTGGTTCCTCCTCCCAGTAACCATGAGGTCTCTGGTTCCTCCTCCCAGTAACCATGAGGTCTCTGGTTCCTCCTCCCAGTAACCATGAGGTCTCTGGTTCCTCCTCCCAGTAACCATGAGGTCTCTGGTTCCTCTTCCCAGTAACCATGAGGTCTCTGGTCCCTCCTCCCAGTAACCATGAGGTCTCTGGTTCCCCCTCCCAGTAACCATGAGGTCTCTGGTTCCTCCTCCCAGTAACCATGAGGTCTCTGGTTGGATCCCCGGCACCGGACAGGAGGGTGTTAGTAGTAAAACTAGCAGAGGCTGGTATTGTGTCTACGGTGCCCACCATCTCTACCATTGTGTCCTTGAGCAAGACACTTAACCCCAAACTGCTCCAGGGGGCGCTGTACTATGGCTGACCCTGTGCAGACAGACAGACAGACAGACAGACAGACAGACAGACAGACAGACAGACAGACAGACAGACAGACAGACAGACAGACAGACAGACAGACAGACAGACAGACAGACAGACAGGCAGACAATGGGCTCCAACCTCATTTTGACTGAAAGCAGACATCCTCTGAGCTCCACTAATAACATTGATCAATATTCAATCCCTTCACTCTGATACAGTGCAGTTATTAGTGGAGCTTAGAGGACGTCTGCTTTCGACATTTCAACTATTTCTTGAAGGGCATAATGAAAAAATTCGTTACAGTAAGTCAACATTTATTAAAGACCAACTTCACCGGTGGAAATATGAAGGTGTATTGAACTCTGAGATCCTATGTAGTATAAATGTGCAAAACATTTTAGAAATCGGTTCATCCTAGCCTGAGAAAAAGGCAGAAAGAGTTTTTTATGGTCTCACTGTCTAACCCTTTCCTACGGGTGACATCACATATAGGGTTAGAATTGACAGGACAGCTGGGCCAAGGGAAGACTGAGGGAAGACTGAGGGAAGAAAAACCTCATTCATTATATTATAATAGCGATTTTATAATGATAGAACGCCGGTTCCGTATGGGTGAAGTATTCCTTTAAGATGAATGTTATTATGGTGGTTGCTATGAGATGTTGTTTCAGTATCTGAGGGATTAAGAAAGTGTAAAAATGGCAAATTAAAGCTGGGGTATGTGATTTCTGATTGGTCAAAGTTAACATGAGCTGTACCCTTTGACCAATCAGAGCGAGGCTCCGATTCTCTGTTCTTATTGGCTGTTGGGACTGTCCATTCACTTTGGCACGACTTTGTTGGTGTAGAGCGTGTCAGGGCGGGACCATAGGGGAGGGACCAAAGAGAACAAGTGGAGCGGTTGAGGTGTTTGGATTCGAATCTCTATCCCAACTGCCATTTTCTCCCCAAATCCTCCACCCCAGCTTTAAGCAGCACTGAATGTAAATCAGTCAAATCATATTATAGTTCGTTCAAGAAGATTTTTTTTTAATTAAATTTATGCTGCTATGAGTTACTTTGTGTCAACTTGTTTGGCGATGGCTTGAATGTTTCCTGTTATTCATTAAACTGGAAAAGTTACACACTACAGCTTTACCTTATTGACAACTTCCTTTGTCCCGATGTTGACAACCACCGTACTTTTCAGGCTCATGTTTCGATCACCATAACATGTTTATCATCAAATGGCTGTAAGTTAAAGATGCTATGAGGAACTTTTAAAATATTTCTGAAACAGTCTCATTTTCCCTCTGATGATCATTAAATTACATGTAACAGCAAACGAGACCATCAGTGCAAAGAATGCTATTTTTATTATATCGTTTTTCTTAATGCCTTTGTCATGGGTATACGCTCACCCAGGAACAACAGCTGGCGTAGTAAAAACACTACTGCTTTTGTCTAAAGGGGGCGCAAGAATGAACACAAACTGAAAGTTCCTCGGAGCACCTTTAAGGATACATTATAAGGATATAAGTATGTAAATGGAGGTGGTAGGTTCACTTTTTAACATAGCAGCCAAATAATGCTTTTAGCTACAGTTAACTTCTGTGTGTTAAAGACCTACTTCACCGGTGGAAATTTGAAGGTGTATTGAACTCTGAGATCTTATGTAGTATAAATGTGCAAAACATTTTAGAAATCGGTTCATCCTATAGCCTGAGAAAAGGCAGAAAGAGTGTTTTATGGTCTCACTGTCTAACCCTACATTTTCCCATGTGTGACATCACACTTTGTAAAAATGTAGGGTTAGGATTAACAGGACAGCTGGGCCAAGGGAAGACTGAGGAAAGACTGAGGGAAGAAAAACCTCATTCATCATATTATAATAGCGATTTTATAATGATAGAACGCCGGTTCCGTATGGGTGAAGTATTCCTTTAAGAAGCAGTTGATTGGGACTCACACACTATGTAGAAGGGTTTTTTTGATTGATGTGCATTGTGCAATACTGTCAATATGATATGATCCTTCCCATTAAAGATACAGTGTGTAATATCTGAGTATCTAGCGTCATCTAGTGGTGAGGAATTTGAATTGCAATATATCCTGGATTTTTGCAATATACCCTGGATTTTTTTTTTTTTTTACTTTACAGTGGATATATAGTATTAATTTTAGCCCTAGTTCTGAGACAAGCACCTAAATAATTTGATGCAACTTTATTTAAACAAGGGACAATGCACAAAAGCAACATTAAAGACCGACTTCACCGGTGGAAATATGAAGGTGTATTGAACTCTGAGATTTTTTTAGAAATCGGTTCATCCTAGCCTGAGAAAAAGGCAGAAAGAGTGTTTTATGGTCTCACTGTCTAACCCTACATTTTACCATATGTGACATCACACATGTCACACATGGATCTGTCAACTCATTGAACAAACAGTAACAAGTGTGTTCACGAACATAGCTGTACAAGTACACACACACACACACACACACACACACACACAGAAAAGTCTCTGTCTGTACGCATGTGTTTCTGCATTTATTACGTCCAAAACAAAGACTGAAGGAACTGGTGTAATATCTTTATGAATAATAAACATAATCTATTCTTGACGTGTGTGTGTGTGTGTGTGTGTGTGTGTGTGTGTGTGTGTGTGTGTGTGTGTGTGTGTGTGTGTGTGTGTGTGTGTGTGTGTGTGTGTGTGTGTGTGTGTGTGTGTGTGTGTGTGTGTGTGTGCGTGTGCGTGCGTGCGTGCGTGTGTGCGTGTGCGTGCGTGCGTGCGTGTGTGTGAGAGAGAGAGAGAGAGATGGAATAGATAGACAGACTGACAGACAGACAGACAGACAGACAGACAGACAGACAGACAGACAGACAGACAGACAGACAGATAGATAGATAGATAGATAGATAGATAGATAGATAGATAGATAGATAGATAGATAGATAGATAGATAGATAGATAGATAGATAGATAGATAGATAGATAGATAGATAGAGTATTACCTAAACTCGCCAGTAGACGGAGCCATTTCACTCTGTCCTTTCTCCTGAATCTGAACCGGAACCGGCAGAAAGAGGAAACTACACGTCAATCAAATTCTGAGAGCTGTCATTGGCTGTTCCCGCATATAATCCCGCCTTCTTTGTGACGTCAAACCAATGAGCGGCTCAGATTCTGTTTCACAACACGGAGGGGCGGGGGCTCGTTACAAAACAGCTTAGCATGTGTGGCGCCAATGTTTCAAACTTACAACACAGTCACAAGCCGAGAAGTCAAAAGGAAATTAGCTCTGTATAGTTTTATCTCCTTAATAGGCTAAATAAGTCGAGTTATTGCTTAACTATGGCGACAGAAACCGTACAAGGAGAAGCATTTGTGAAGTTGCAACTGTTGGTAAGTTGTTAATGTATTTTTTACGCTTTACGAAGCATTATTTTAGTGGGTGTTTTAAGTGTTTGCATCTATCTGTAATGCAAGAAAACGTCTCGCGTGTGTGTGTGTGTGTGTGTGTGTGTGTGTGTGTGTGTGTGTGTGTGTGTGTGTGTCTCTGTCTCTGTCTCTGTCTCTGTCTCTGTCTCTGTCTCTGTCTCTGTCTTTGTCTCTGTCTCTGTCTGTGGCTCGTTTTTTAATAATTTGTAGGCTACCTGGTGGGTTATTATATTGAGAAAGTTAAATTACTTGATTTTAAGATTTTAAGAAAGCCCTTAAAACTATCGCTTTTATTCTTTTCAAATCATTTAAAGTAAGATTTAAGAAAGATTTCTATCGTGTTATGTGTTAAATTAACTTTTTTCTTCCACTTGTGATGCAGAACGTGCCAGTAGATCAGGAGGGGCGCGTGGGGCCAGTGAGGAGATCAAAGCGTAGCGCCCCCACACCTGCACGCTTCACCTACTCACCTGACATAATCACTGTTAAGAAGAAAAATAAGGTGACAACATACACGTCACAGACAGGCACACAGACAGGCAGACAGACAGACGGGCAGACATACATACAGACAGACAGAGAGACAGACAGACAGACAGAGAGACAGACACACCAAAGACTGTTAAACACACATCCATCTCACTCACTCACACACACACACACACACACACACACACACACACACACACACACACACACACATACTGTACACACCTAAATGTACACCCTAGAACTCTTTTTTTGTACTTATATGCAAGAAGACATGTTATGCAAGCTAAGTAGACAAAAATCACTCACTCACTCACTCACTCACTCACACCATAGACTGTAAAACACACACACACACACACACACAGACTGTAACTCACTCACACACACACACTCACCTCTATGAATAATGCGTGTAGTGTAATGTAATGTATTGCCTCATTTTTGTTGATAGAAAATGCGAGATGACCCAAAAAGCTTGAAAAAGGAAAAGGACATCGA
The DNA here is from genome assembly GCA_026122265.1 of Ammodytes dubius. Taxonomy (NCBI): domain Eukaryota; kingdom Metazoa; phylum Chordata; class Actinopteri; order Uranoscopiformes; family Ammodytidae; genus Ammodytes; species Ammodytes dubius. Next base: position 32,701,539 of record CM047505.1, on the reverse strand, counting down.
CCAGGTAGGTTTGAAGCTGATAGGGGCTTATTCAACTCTGTGTCAACTCATTTGGCGATGGCTTGAATGTAAACCAGCATTCACTTTTTTTGGGGGTGACTGTGGCTCAGTTGGTAGAGCGGGTCGGCCGATGATCAAAGGGTTGGAGGTTCGATCCCCGCCCTGCCACCATGTGTCATAGTTGTTGTGTCCTTGGGCAAGACACTTCACCCACCTTGCCTCGTGTGAATGTCGATAGTTAGCCTGCTGCTATCGGTGTATGAATGTGTGTGTGTGTGAATGGTAACGTGGGAAAGGAAAACACAGGTCTCCCTTGCAAAAGAGTTTTCGGTCTCAATGGGATTTACCTGTAGAAATAAAGGTTAAAAACAACATTAATTAACATGAAAGTTACTCACTGTAGCTTTAAACGCTGGTTTGGTTTGTCACAGTTTGTAGACGCCGGCCTGTCTGAGTACGAACTGGAACGACTGGAGAACATCAGGCAGAACCAAGCGTTTCTCTCCACAATCAACTTACTACAGGTGGGTCAATGTGAGTGAGTATGGATGGATGGATAGATAGATAGATAGATAGATAGATAGATAGATAGATAGATAGATAGATAGATAGATAGATAGAAAGTAAAATGTACTTGTATACAAACATGACATGCGCACACACACACACACAGACACATTTCCGTGCCTGCAGTGCATTGTCGACATAAATAAAGATAGATAGAGGGAGGGAGGATGGATAGATAGATACAGATAGAAGTAAAATGTACTTATACTTATTTTAAGTAAATATAGATAGAGGGAGGGAGGATGGATGGATGGATAGATACATAGATAGATAGATGGATAGAAAAATGTGCCTATATACAAACATCACACACACACACACACAACACACTTAACCTAGGCCCTGTCAGCTGTGCCACACATAACACACATTAACAGGACAGCTGGGCGAAGGGAAGACTGAGGAAAGACTGAGGGAAGAAAAACCTCATTCATTATATTATAATAGCGATTTTATAATGATAGAACGCCGGTTCCGTATGGGGGAAATATTCCTTTAAACTGTATGTTTCCCTTGTCCAAAGGCATCTGAAGACTTGAAAGAGTTGTCACGGAAAAAAGCATCTCAGAGGGGTCTCAAGAGGTACGTGTGTGTGTGTGTGTGTGTGTGTGTGTTGTGTGTGTGTGTGTGTGTTCTATAATAAATTGCCTAGCCTTTCCAAACAGTTCTTAATGTCTCTCGTAGACTTCAGTGAGACTGTGTGTGTGTGTGTGTGTGTGTGTGTGTCAAAATCAATATCTCCTCAAGATCCCCTACCTTTCACTACTCTGTACTGTCTAATATAGCTTGAAAATGCCAAAAGAATCTTGAAAAAAAAAAAAAAAAAAAAGAAGGAGTCTCCGGTCTCAATGGGATTTATCTGTATAAATAAAGGTTAATGTGTATGTGTGTGTTCTATAATATAAACAGCCTAGCCTCTGTAAACAGTTCTTAATATCTCTTGCAGAGTGAGTGAGTGAGTGAGTGTGTGTGTGTGTGTGTTAGACAGTTCTTAGAGTTCTCTCTTAGACTGCTGTGTGTGTGTGTGTCTGTCTGTTTGTGTGTTAAGGCCAGGACACACCAGCCCGATAATCGCCGTCGTCAAAAAAAAAGACGAATCTGTTTGGTGTGTGCCGTGACGTCGGGCGACGTAGAGGTCGTCGGGCTTGTTTTGAGCCTGTCAGCCGCCGATTGAACATGTTCAATCGGCGGCTGACCGTCTTTCATTTGGAGCAATTTGATTCGTGGAGGGCTAGCGAATCAGTGAAGCCCGGAAGTGAGGCGGGTAGCACAAACAGCTAACAACAGCTAGCCATCGTTTTAATGTGTTTGTTCGTTTCGTTTTGAGAGTACTCGCATGCATCAACCCTTGTTGACTGCTCGACACCATGCTCGACACTCTCTGCTAAAAATTGTGCTCTTATGGTCCATAAATATAAATACGTATTTCTATCTATGTTTATGCTCTAGAGAGATGTCCAATCATTTCCGGCTTTCGTATTTTTTCGGGCCACAATACAGGTTAGCGCCGCCTGCTGTTGTGGAGACATTACGTCCCGCGAGCGAACGGAAAATAAACAGTCGTCTCGGTGTGTTCTTTTGCAACGACGGGAAGCCTGGAGCGCCTGGAGCTTCCTGAAACGGCCGAATCCATTTTTTTTGACGACGGCGATTATCGGGCTGGTGTGTCCTGGCCTTTAGACAGTTCTTAATGTCTCTGTTCTTAATATCTCTTGTAGGCTAGTGAGTGTGTGTGTGTCTGTCTCTCTGTCTGTGTGTGTGTGTGTGTGTTAATCAGTTCTTAATCTCTCCTAGACTTCAGAGGGAGCCTGTTGTGAAGGATCTTCTTCCCTCTCGTAAGTCTCTGCGTCTGCAGCACAGAGAGGCAGAAACACTGACGCAGCCCAAAGAGGAACCGACATACACACAGCCACAGGTAATGTTAAGCATTATTATACCATAGTCTGTGTGAATAACTGGACACCTCATTGGGCATTAACCCTTACATGATATTAATAATTGATAGGTTTTATATAGTGGTTTTATATAGTTTACATCACATAGAATATACATAAAGAAAAGAAAAACAAGATACAAGATGAGTCTCCATGGGTCACTTGACAAGAAAATGGTCAGACATTTGAAATTGTGAATTTGAAAATTTTTCATAGAAAAATGTATTGGGGTTTTTTTCCATAAAAATATATATAATGTATTTTTATTTTTTTCGTTTTCTGTGTCTAGGACAATTTTCCATTCAGGTTTGTGAAGAAAGCTGCAGGTCCTCTGCTTATGGAAGCCATCAACATGGAGGAAGGACTTACTCTGTCTTCACAACTTCAACAGCTCTGCACTGAGGTGAGACAGAACTCTTTATATTGAAATGCTTTTATTTATTGATCTAGGAAAGTTTGTCTGTCTGTCTGTGGCTCGTTTTTAATAATTTGTAGGCTACCTGGTGGATTATTATTGACTAGTAGTAGTAAGTTAAATTACTTTACTTTAAGATGTTAAGATAGGCTTTAAAATTATCGCTGTTATTCTATGAAATGTTTTTATTTATTGATCTAGCAAAGTTTGTCACACACATACACGAACACACACACACACACACAAGAATAATTATTTGTATTGAAAAGGTTTAGTCAGTGATTCTGGAGAATGCTTGACATTTTCTTTTTTCTTTCATAGGATTCAACCCAAGACAGAAAGACGGCGCTTGATCTGAAAGAGTAAGATTCTTAGTTTTGGAACTAACCGATAATAGCATTGACTAACAGTGAATTAAAGGTCACATATTATGCTAAATGCACTTTTTAAATGTGTTCTAACATATCCGGGGTCCACGGTGTGCCTAGAGACTGCCAAAATATTTTAAAAAATAACAATCTCTCCTTTTCTCACTCTCCCCCTTTTTTTTGTGGGTTTTTTTTTTTTAATTTTATTTTTTGTGAGACAATACATTGAACTCAGTGATACAAGACATATAGACCAAAAGACAAAAACAGATGTAAATAAAAGAGTAAAAATAAGTTAAATAAAACTAGCAGTTGCAGGGCCAGTTTAGATATGTCATGTGCTTCTAAAGTCACTTTTCAATCTCATACCACTATTACTCTAGACCATTCTTCTTTTCAGGTATGATTCTAATAGGGACCATTCCCTTAGAACATGTACAATGTACCCTAATTGTAAAGTGTTATAAATATTGTCTTGTTGTCTCTCCCTAGCTATCGTGCAGCCCTAAAGAGCATGAGGATAACTGCAGACCAGGTTGCTAAGGTTGTGTATGACAGGACCTTCTCTGTAGCCTTCCACCCCAGCAGCAGCAGCCTGCTAATGGCCACAGGAGACAAACTGGGCCGGGTCGGGCTGTGGAAGATGGTACGTTTGATATGAACACACAGACAGACACACACAGACCATAGACTGTTAGACACAGACACACTCACTCACTCAGACAGACAGACAGACACACACACACCATAAACTGTTGCACACACACTCTCACACACACACACACACTCTAGACTGTTTACACCCCCTCACTCACTCATACACACAAACAGGAAATATTAGAATGTTTCAGAAATATATAAAAAATTTAAAAAAGTTCCTTATTTTAACATACACTTATTAACCTAGTTTTTTTTACCCCTTCCCTAATATGAAGACATGTTTTGGAAGCGAAATAGACACAAATCTGTAAAAGATTGTATTTTTTTGTGTCTCCCTCCAGGGCGGTGCCTGTGGGGATGATGGGGTGCTGTTGTTCCAGCCTCACTCTCGTCCGGTTGCCTGCCTCTCTTTCTCCCCGACCTGTTCACACCAGCTGCTCTCTCTAAGCTACGACGGGTCACTGCGATGTATGGACCTCCACAAGGCTCTGTTTGAAGATGTGAGACTAATACTATTTATTTTCTTCACAATGTGTTTATTGTTTTATTAATTTTCTTCCCCATTAAACCACTAGATGACGCCAAAATACCCCAGTTTTACACACTGTACTTTAACAAAAATAAATAAAAAAATCAAATATAACCAATGCATCTCATTTCCTCAAAATGCAAAACACACACACCAGCACACCAGCTGATATCAGTCTGTCTGTGTGTATCCTTCCAGGTTTATGACATTACCGACGGTCTGAGGACATTTGACTTCCTGTCACATGACTGTTCCACTCTGCTGGTGGGGAACTGGGATGGAGAAGTGGCCATCGTGGACAGACGCACCCCGGGGTGAGTTGATACCAAGCCCCAACCTCAGCGATGTTTACCAGCATCCAATAAGGAAGTGACCACAACTGTAGTAACCAGGAAGTGCCACTGGGGGGGGGGGTGGTACCAAGATTCAGCAGTTTTTCTTTGACTCACTTGTTAGACAGGCAGTTTTCAAAGTCTTATCAAACCTATGTACAGCCTGGGCCACAAAACCATTTTAGTCTGTATGTTTAGGTCATATCTCCATGACAACACTGAGGGGGATGAATTTTTTTGGACCACGCTAGTGTTTTTTCTTTTGGAGGTTAAAATGTTTTGGCGCGATCTCTTGAGTGACAGCTCTCCGCCCGTTGTCCCTCACTTTGCCTCGGAGGTATACGTCAGCTATCTCCCTCCCCCTCACAAGATGGGCACGCGTGACATACACAAACGTACACATGCACCATCCTAATAGGGACACAAATTAAGTAATTAATTTAAAAAAATGACGTCACTTATGGCTCCCAGAGCTCGACAAAGTCCCTCCACTTGCCCTTAGCGATACGTCAGTCTTTCCAGTCCAATGTTCTTGCTTCATTTGGTTTTTTATTTCTTTGCAGAAATTCCCACGAGTCCCTCCACTCCATGGACCCAAAGACTTTACGTTGTGTCAGCGTCCATCCTCTACACAGGCAATACTTCGCTGTGGCAGAAAGCTGGTATGTGTGTTTAGTTATCTGTCTGTCTATCCATCTATCCATCTATCCATCCATCCATCCATCCGAATAGCAAAAACTAATCATTAAATAAATTAGTTAATTAGTGTATCCTACCCTTAATGTAAGTGTTACCTTTTATCTTTTCTTTAACACAGTGTAACACACACTCACTCACTCTCACACACACTGACTCTCTCACTCACTCACTCACTCACTCACTCACACACACACACACACACACACACACACACACCTCTCAGACGCTACCTAACGATGCATGTGTTAAATCATTTCTTTAGGACGGTGAATATGTACGACAGCCGATGTCTGAGGAAATGTAAAAGCTCGTCTGTGTGTGAGCTGAGCGGACATTCTAAGAGCATCTCCAGCGCGTACTTCTCCCCTCACACCGGAGACAGAGTCCTGACCACCTGCATGGACGACACCATCAGGTATAGCCATGACAAAGGCATTAAGAAAAACTATATAAAAATAGCATTCTTTGCACTGGTGGTCTTGTTTGCTGTTACGAGGAGAAGCAGCTTTTAGTTTTTATGCACCAAATATCTGGAACAACCTCCCAGAAAACTTGAGGTCTGCTGCAACCCTCAGTTCTTTTAAATCGAGTCTGAAGACTTTTCTGTTTCCATTTTAACCTGTACTTTTTATTTAATTTAAATGTTTTACTTCTTTTCATTCGCTTTTAAATGTCTTCTAATGTGTTTTATGTATTTTAATCTTGCCCCTGTAAAGAACTTTGAATGGCCTTGTGTTTGAATTGTGCTATATAAATAAACTTGCCTTGCCTTACATGTCATTTATGATCATCAGAGGAAAAATTAGACTGTTTCAGAAATATTTAAAAGTTCCTCGTAGCACCTTAAGTTAAATATATAGTTAATCTCAAAATGTACACACACACACACACACACACCCACACACACACACACACACACACACACACACACACACACACACACACACACACACACACACACACACACACACACACACACTAGTTTGAAGGGAATCCTGTTCTAGCTCATTGTCTGTTTCAACTCTTTTAACAGGATATATGACACGTCTGCAATGACTGGTAACTCTCCACTACTGACATCCATCAGGTAAATCCACTTATTTCACATTGTGTGTGTGTGTGTGTGTGTGTGTGTGTCATCCTACTCATACTAATTTTGATGTCAATTTTAATATTTTGTGGTTGTGTATGCGAGTTTGTAGTAGGCGAGAAATGCCCGGATGAGTACTTACTTCCGGGAAGATTCTGTGTATGGATCGATAGGTTACTTTTCCTTCTCAACTGCCCCACAATGCATTGCGTCTTTTCAAACGACAAATAGGGGTTGTGTGTGTGTGTGTGTGTGTGTCAGAAATATTTAGTATTTAGGTCTTTATTTTCATGAATAATGTTAACAGCTATTCTTATTATTATTTTCCCCCCCAGACATAACGTGCACACGGGGCGCTATCTGTCCAAGCTGTCCGCGGTGTGGGACCCCAAACTAGAGGCCTGTTTTGGGGTCGGCAGTATGGCCCGAGAGAGGCAGGTCCAGGTGTATCACGAGAGCGGAGAGTTACTGCACACCTTCACAGACCAAGACAATCTGAGCACAGTGCAATCTGTCGTAGCGTTTCACCCGACTAGGAACGCTTTGGCGGGAGGGAACGCCTCGGGAAGGCTACATGTGTTTACTGGCTGATGTTAAAAGGTATGGGGGGGGGGGGTAGGTGTGTGTGTGAGAGAGAGGGAGAGACTGTGTGTGTGTGTGTGTGTGTGTGTGTGTGAGAGAGTGAGAGAGAAACTGTGTTTGTGTGTGTGAGAGAGGGAGAGAGATTGTGTGTGAGTGAGAGAGAGAGAGAGAGAGTGGGTAGGTGTGAGTGTGTGTGTGTGTGAGAGAGAGAGATAGTCAGTGTGTGTGTGAGAGAGAGTCTGTGTGTGTGTGTGTGTGTGTGTGTGTGTGTTGGTGAGAGAGTGTCAGTGTGTGTGAGAGAGAGAGAGAGAGTGTGTGTGTGTGTGTGTGTGAGTGAGTGCGTGTGCGTGTGTGTGTGAGAGAGGGAAAGATTGTGTGTGAGATTCAGTGTGTGTGAGAGAGTGATCGTGTGTGTGAGGCAGAAGTAAGGGAATAGTTTAGTCATAGGTTGAATGTTCAAAATCTAGTTTAAAGGAGGAGTCGGTGATTCTGGAGAATGCTTGTGTTCACCTCCAGACCGCTACCAAATATTATTAATTAAATAATTTTGTTAATACAAAAAAAATATTCTCAACTCATTTAATCTTTCTAACTTGCCAGCTTTTGATAGATTTCCAGAAGTTAAATTTTAATATTTTTTGTTAATTGGCATTTTTTAATTTGTCTAAAATTGGCGAGTTTCATTTTTTTTTAGATTTTTTTGACCAGTTTTCTGACCTTTTTTTTAGCTACTTTTAAAGTCACCTTATGCAGAAGTTTCCAACATATGTAAATGCGATTCAATTCCTTACAGGTTACATGTTATGTTTGTTTTGACTAAATACTTGTTTACTCTCATAGGACCAAAGTTTGTTCCTTCTGTAATATTTGTTTTTGAGATGTTTAAATGTGAGTTTTGTAAAATATATAATTGTGTTCATCCATCTGTTCTGTTGGTTTTGTTATGGCTCTGGAAGCAAATAAATAAATAGATATTTTTTTTTTATACCAAATTTTTGTGTTTTAAAAATGTTCCTGAAATTAAAGCTCACTTTCTCTGCCTCTGTATGGAAAACAAACCAGCAATGGATACATGCACAGTCTTGTTGAAAAAGTATTCCATTGTTTTCTGAACGAGTAGTAGCCCTGTTTGTGGACGTCTATCCATCAAAACTATGACGTAAGTCCTTGGCAACGGTCATTATACCCTTATAACAGACCTGTAGAATGTTGTGATTTACATAGGATTCTCAAAGTGCCATGTAATAAGATGAAATAACAAATAAGTAAAAGTATGTCCCAAGTCTAAGCCTACAGGTTCCTATCTCGATTCTGTTTATGTTCAGATGTAGTATGTAGAATAGGAAAAAAAAAGTATGAGATTAGGAACGCAGGGACTTGTGACACAATGCTGCCATCTTCAGGTGGAATTGAGAATACATGACAGTTATTCTTCATTGCATTCCTTCAAAAAAGTACACCACAAACCAACACACTCAACACTTAAAGGGGCAGTGTGTAATATGACATCATCAAGTAAGTTCTACAAAGTTCTAGAATGCAATGCTCCCTGGGTAACCCCACCCCTTTAGAATAATAACAGAAGCTACAGTGGCCTTCAAGGACAAGAACAATTCTAAATTTTAAACAATGCACCTGATGACATTCCAACTATGACACTTCCAAAATGGCGGTGACAAGGCCTTGGTCCAAAGTATGAAGAAATATGGACATATATGAGACCCTTTCTAAGGAAAATAATAATAATTCTAAATAATCAGCTATTATGCAATAAATTAAACGTACTCATGGATATTATAATTATTTTCTACAAAATCTGCTAGGAAATAAAACCCAAAATTCTACACACTGCAGGTTTAACACATGTCTATTTATTTGTTTCAAAATAAAATATATTTAATGTTCAAAAGAGGTAAGAAGAAGTGAACACTTTTCTGGTTCTTTTTTAATACATTACTCAGAGAAAATTGGAAATAAAATGTGCAGACATTGTTGGTCAAGATATTAAAATCAACCCTTCTGGACAAAACAACAACATTTTCCTGAGGTTTTTTATTTATAATTCCATAGATAGATGGATGGATGGATAGATAGATAGATAGATAGATAGATGGATGGATAGATAGATAGATAGATAGATAGATAGATAGATAGATGGATGGATAGACTTTTAGACTAGCGGATAGGAGGAGCAAGCTGCCAGTCCACACATGTTTCTGCCACGCTCAATCAGGAAATATCTGGAGGGATAAAAAAAGAAAAGACAATTGTTTATGATTAGATAGATAGATAGACAGACAGACAGACAGATGGATAGATAGTTTTATTGTCATCATAAAAACAGTCACAAATAATCACAATGAGATCCACACACAAAGACAATGACAATTGATGCAAAAAGTTAACAATTGATAAAGATTCGAGCCCTCGATTCTTGCCGGTGTTTTTCGCATTGTGAAGCAGCACACACATACTCACACACCCTCACTCACTCACACTCACTCACTCACTCATACACACCCTCACTCACTCACTCAATCCCTCCCTTCCTCCCTCCCTCCCACTCACTCACTCACTCACACCCTCCCTCCCTCCCACTCACTCACACTCACTCACTCACTCACACACACTCACACACACACTCACACACACACTATATTTACCCGTCCGCTCCCCAGTCCGTGCTCCAAGAATTCTTCACAATCCAAAATGGCGTCCCTTCTTCATCAGTACCGTAACCGACAGCCAGCACGGCATGATTCACCATGTCGGCTGTCTGCCCACACTGGGAGCTACACACACAATGTAATGAATATTAAAGTGTGTGTGTGTGTGGGGAGGGGGGGGGTGTGTGAGGGGGTGTGTGAGTGAGTGGGTGGGTGTGTGCGTGTGTGTGAGAGAGTGAGAGAGTGATTGAGTGAGTGAGTTTATTTGTCATATGAGTTACAGCAGCTGTGTGGGTGTGTGTGTGTGTCTGCTGGGGGGGGGGGGTGTGTTTGCGTGCGTGTGTGTGTGTGGGAGAGTGAGTGAGTGAGTGTGTGTGCGTCTGTGCGTGTGTGTGTGTCTGCTGGCTGCTTACACTGCTTACACTGGGAACTACTAGTGAGTGAGTGAGTGAGTGAGTGAGTTTTCATGTCATATGAGGCGAAATTCGCACACACACACACACACACACACACACACACACACACGTCTAACCCACCTGCTGTAGACCCCTCTCTTGTAGTTAACAAAGTCTGGAGTCACTTCAAAGGCGAAGGACACGGGGTTGAGTCGGCCCACGGCATCTACCATCGCTTTCTCATCATACTGAGGAGGACACACACACACACACACACACACACACACACACACACACACACACACACACAGACAGTTATAAATGGACACACATGCACACACACACACACACACACACACGCACACACACACACAGTTACACACGCACAGTTACACAAACACACACACACAGTTACACACGCACAGACACATGTACACATGTAAAAACACACAAACACAGACACACACACACACACACACACACACACACACACACACAGTTACAAGTGGACACATATGCACACATGCACGCACACACACACACACACACACACACACACACATACACAACACGCACACAGTTATAAGTGGACACACATGCACACACGCACGCAATATTATGATGAAATAAGAGAGTAAAGTATGTCCCAATAGTATGCCTACTGCATCCTAACTAGATTATTTTTATTGTCGGATGTAGTATGTAGAATAGAAAAAAGAAAGAGTATGCGATTCGGAACGCAACCAAACAATCTTGGCCGCATGAAGTAGGACATCCGGGTACTTCTAACCATCCTAAATCTGGTCACAAGAATCGGGACATCCTAAATCTTTTTTCTACATACTAAATAGTAGAAAGTATGCGATTCAGAACGCAACCTTGACTCTTTTTTTCCCCCACTCACACTCGTAATGTTGATGACGTCATGGACAAAAGCCGCAGCGTAGAACGGATCAAACCGGCACGCACCGTCCTGCAATGAGAAGGAGAAAAATTCACAAGTTAAAAATAACTTTTACATTTTAATAATAAGAACAAGACAATTGTACTGTATAATAAAAGGTAGAAGATCATGAGGATATATTCGTTCACTGATTTTGATAAAAAGTGATTTTGACAACAAGCGTTCTCCAGAATCACTGACTCCACCAAAAAATGGGGCCCACCATAGCTTGCAACATGCCCGTTTACAGAGCCTAGACTGTGTCTTACACCTTTTAATAAGAACAAGACATTATTTATTTAAAGTTAATTCATACTTGTCCTTTATATGGATAGTCTTCCTCCGTCATGAGTCCGTGGTTGTATCTGATGTATTCAAAAGCCTGACTCGGAAGACCACTGAAAAACAACAGTATAGTGATTAAAGGTGCTCCGAGGAACTTTCAGTTTGTGTTAATTCTAGCGCCCCCCTTAGGACAAAAGCGGTAGTGTTTTTACTACGCCAGCTGTTGTTCCTGGGTGAGCGTATACCCCATGACAAAGGCATTAAGAAAAACTATATAAAAATAGCATTCTTTGCACTGATGGTCTCATTTGCTGTTACATGTAATTTAATGATCATCAGAGGAAAAATTAGACTGTTTCAGAAATATTTAAAAGTTCCTCGTATTGCTTAAATATAACTTATACTGTTTTTAAAAAATATATATGTTATTGTAGGAGCAAAAAATAATAGGCTAGCATCTTACTGTGTCAATTTTTTTTTATCTCGGTAAAGGGTTTTTTACTGGGAGTTTTTTCTCAGCCGAGCTAAGGGTGTAAGGGCAGGGTGTCATATTGTATCATATTGTATCATGTATCATATTGTATGAAATGTAAAGCCCACTGAGACAAATGTATTTGTGATTTTGGGCTATACAAATAAAACTGATTTGATTTGATTTGATTTATTTATCACATTTTAACAGTGACCTACACATGTTTTTACATTTGTCTTATGTGCAAAAACTAGAAGAGAAAGAATAATAATAATAAAAAAAACTGAAGAAAATGTTTGTATACACACAGACATACATATAAATATACAGCTCTGGAAAACATTAAGAGACCACCCCAAATGTTCTGTGTCTCTCGTTTTACCCTTTATAGGCATATGTTTGAGTAGAATGAACATTTTGGTTTCATTCTACAAACTACTGACAACATTTCTACCAAATTCCCCCCAGAAATATTGTCATTAAAGAGCATTTCCATTAAGTAATGTAGAGATGAAGATTGAAGAACAATCCAGACTGGTCTCTTATTTTTTTTCCAGAGCTGTATATACATACAGTACATAAAAGGAAAAAGCGAATAAATTAAACGTAACGTTAAAGCTATGGGTTATAAACAGTTCATGTTGCTTTGCTTACCCCATGCATCCGTGGTTGTTGAAGTCTTTGGCGCAGTCTATCAGCTGCTGCTCCGACTGAGACAGAAAGAAAAACTGATTTTATTTCCATTATTTAAAGGAATACTTCACCCATACAGAACCTGCATTCTGTCATTATAAAATCGCTCAGAGTTCAATACACCTTCATATGTCCACCGGTGAAGTAGGACTTTAAACCTGCAGTGTGTAGAATTTTGGGTTTTATTTCCTAGCAGATTTTGTAGAAAGTAATTATAATATCCATAAGTACATTTAATTTAGTGCATAATAGCTGAATTTTTTTTTTTAATTATTATTTTTTCCCTTAGAAAGGGTCTCATATATGTCCATATTTCTGCAATTTTTGGACCAAGGCCTAGTGCCGCCATCTTGAAAGTGTCATAGTTGGAATGTCATCAGGTGCATTGTATAAAATTTAGAATTGTTCTTGTCCTTGAAGACCACTGTAGCTTCTGTTATTATTCGAAAGGGGTGGGGTTACCCAGGGAGTGTTGCATTCTAGAACTTTCTTGATGATGTCATATTACACACTGCACCTTTAAGCTAAACATCAGTCAGTTCTTATCTCACCAGAGCCGTTAGCTTCCCGGTAGTGATAGGGCTTTTAGTATGAGTAGGACGTTAGTATGAGTAGGACGTTAGTATGAGTAGGACGTTAGTATGAGTAGGACGTTAGTAGAGCTTTTCAAACACAGCCCATATCTCACCAAAGCCGTTAGCTTCCCGGTAGCGATAGCATTCACTGACTCCAGACATCCAGTGGTGGAAAACGTCCAACAGCTTCCACAGGATCCCTGGAGACACAATAAAGGAATAATTGATTAATTATAAATATATATTAAAAGCTACAGTGCGTAACTTTTTCATATGAATGAATGTCGGTTACACATTCAAGCCATCGCCAAACGAGTTGACACAAAGTTATTTAAGCCTATCAGCTCCACAAAACTCTCTCTGTATTTCTCAGTATGGCAGCGTTTACAAACTGGTAAACCCTTATTGTAAAGTGTATAACCCGTCTCGTCATTATTCTACCCTGTCCATATTGTGATGGAGATTTTGTGTTGTGAGAACTTGTGATGTAATAAATACCTGGTTCTTTTTTTTTTTTTTTTTTGATTTTTTTTTTGGCATTTTTCATGCTTTATTGATAGTGTAGAGACAGAGTTGAAATGGGGCAGAGAGGGGAGTGACATGCAGAGAACGACCGCAGGCTGGAATCTAACCCGGGTCCGCTGCTGGCCGAGGCCCATGGGGGGAGGGGGGGGGGGGGGCGCCCTACCAACTGAGCTAAGGGCGCCCCCCCCCCCCCCAATACCTGGTTCTTGACTGGAGTGACAAAGTTTCCCTTCAGCCTCCAGTCGACTGACTCTGGGATCGGTCCTGTTCTGTTGACGTGACGACCGTTAGTAGCAGAACAGTTCTAGAACAGAACACAAGCAAAGCATTGGAATGTACATTTAAATTAGCGTACACTATTATGAATGGAAATATATATTATACAGCTCTGGAAAAAATGAAAGAGACCACTCCAAATGTTCAGGGTCTCTCGTTTTAACTATTTAAAGGCATATGTTTGAGTAGAATGAACATTTTGGTTTTATAATATAAACTACTGACAACATTTCTAGCAAATTCCAATACTTTTTTTTCATTAAGAGAGTATTTCAATAAGTTATGTAGAGATGAAGATTGAAGAAAAATCTAGACTGGTCTCTTCAATTTTTCCGGGGCTGTATAAATACATTTTAAAGGTGCTACGAAGAACTTTAAAATATTTCTGAAACAGTTTCATTCTTCCTCTGATGATCATAAATGACACATAACAGCAAATGAGACCATCAGTGCAAAAGAATTCTATTTTTATATAGTTTTTCATAATGCCTTTGTCATGGGTATACGCTCACCCAGGAACAACAGCTGGCGTGGTAAAAACACTACCGTTTTTGTCCAAAGGGGGGCGCTAGAATTAACACACACTGAAAGTTCCTCGGAGCAACTTTAAAGTAATCACCTAATATGGAAACAATTCATGAGTCATACCTGAGGCTCCGTCAAAAGGTAGAATTTCCTGAATTCCTCAAATGTCAAGTCAGAGAACTGATTGAGTCCCACTGTGTGAGAGACAGGACAACGTTATGAAAACATTCACATATTTTAAAAACGTAAAATGATTTTCAAATACATCAAACTGTGTGGTAATAATATTTATCATTATAAATTATTATTATATATCATTCCTATTTCACCGTGGGTCAGAGATAAACGCCATTTCGATTCTGATGTATGTATGTTTTGCATATACAGCCCCGGAAAAAATTAAGAGACCAGTTTGGATTTTTCTTCAATCTTCATCTCTACATTACTTAATGGAAATGCTCTTTAATGACAATATTTTTATTTGGAATTTGGTAGATATGTTGTCAGTAGTTTATATTATAAAACCAAAATGTTCATTCTACTCAAACATATACCTGTAAATAGTAAAACGAGAGACACTGAATATTTGTAGTGGTCTCTTGATTATTTCCAGAGCTGTATCAGAACTGACAATAACAAACTTTGATTTTGACTGTACTTGACTTTAACATGATTTCATGTTTTTCAAAACCTTATAATGTTTTTTAAACCTATCAAACTTAACCAGAGGACATTAAGTTTAGCCACTTTATTTTACTACTGTCATTACTACAGCTCTTGTGTTACGAGCGCCATCCTGTGGTGTCCAGAGGCGATTGCACGGCAGGATATTTTAGGCTTTATAAATCCCTTATCAACACAGTTTAATCAGCGGCGAGCCGGCGACGCATTAAAGTGGACAGAATGTAAACAGTTCCATCTAGGTGTCCATACATCAGGGGTTAATCCACACCTATGGAATGTTCTCCAGCCAATCAGAATAGAGTATTCACAAAGACTATGTTATAACCTTATAATGTTTTTTAAACGTATCAAACTGTGTGTGTTGGAGCCATTATGCCACTCTTTTGTTTGTTTTATTTGGTGACGTGTAATTCTGTGTGTTGACCACTGGGTGGAGCTTTGGGCTCAACAGAAAGCATAAAGGTAATCACCGGGCACGGCCAGGTGTGTGTAATTGGGAAGCAAACAATTTTGTACCGTGAGCGTGGCGTGATACGTCAGTGATATGTGTTTGAACTGCATAGAACCAATGGAAAGGAACTGTACCTACATGAAGGAATCAACTGGAATATGTGCTATTGGTGAGCACCATAACAAGCAATGAATGAGTCACAGCACTCAAAGCGATAAGGTTGTATCGGACATTATTACTGGCACCACAAACACGCGTACGACAGAGTTCTCCCACACTGCACCAAACAGGCTAATGTAGAGTCGGGTAATTGGCTCTACAGTGTGGTAATAGTCTTCTTAACATGAGTTCACGTTACTTGTGAATGAGTGATTCCCGGCGTTATGACGATCGATTTTCTTCTTGTTCTCGGTGAAGATTTGCAGTCGATGGTAAAACTCTTCAGGCTCATAAACCTTGGTGTGCTGAAAAACGTTACAATGAGAAAATGTTACAAATTTGCATACAGGAATTCAATAATTACGTTACCTTAGTGTGCAACAAAATGACAAAAAAATAATCCAAGAAGTAAATGGAAGTACTGGAAGTTTTGAATTTTTTTCCAAATTTAATTTAAATTTTTATTAATTTTAATTAAATTTTAATTTAATTTTTACTTTAAAAAACATTTGTTTACAAAGTTCTGTTCAAACAATAATATAGAAAAATTAAGCATCAAGGTGCATTGATAAAGGAGGCTGTATAACCACTAGTCTTACATTAAAGTACATTATGAAGGTGCATAGGTAGAAAAAGAATACAATTACTTTTTAAAAATATATATAAAATTCAAACATATAGCCTACAGATAATTTTTTTTAACCTTTATTTATACAGGTAAATCCCATTGAGACCGGAGACTCTTTTTCAAGGGAGACCATGTTCCCATTCCCACGTTGCCATTCACACACACACACACATTCACACACCGATAGCAGCAGGCTAACTATCGACATTCACACGAGGCAAGGTGGGTGAAGTGTCTTTGCCCAAGGACACAACAACCATGACACAAGTGGCAGGGCGGGGATCGAACCGCCAACCCTTCGATCATCGGCCGACCCGCTCTACCACCTGAGCCACAGTCGCCCTATTTTCCATATGATAACATTGGGATTTATAAATTTCGATTACATACCTGTGACATCCATTCTTTGAACTGATATTCCTCTATATAAAAAAACACAAGTAAGAAGTCAGTTAAAGCTGCAATGTGTAACTTTGGGTGTGTCAGAGAAGTGAAAAATTTTCTAAAGGTATATTCTCATAACTGAATAAACAAACTTTCCTCACAGGGAAAATGTAGATCCCTGGAACACTGTTTGAAGTTAGAAAGCTTCCTGAAAAGTTACTGTTTCACAGTTGTTGTTGTTGTTTACAGCAGCAGGGCCCACAGTTTGCCTACGTTTACCCAACTACAATTATTTGATACATATAATGCCTATATAAACTCTACTAATTTAAAATGTTCACGCATTGTGAAAATTATTTATTAGTTTCAGTCCTATACATACAACATCCACCCCACCCAGGAACAAATTCTGCTCTAACACCACACACACACACACACAACACACACACAACACACACACACACACACACACACACACACACACACACACACACACACACACACACACACACACACACACACACACACACACACACACACACACAGAGCCATGATAAACTATAAATTAATTTACATTTTAGTCTTACATTTTTTAAATATTTTAAGTTGGCTCTAAAGGCAACTTTTACTTCAGTAGTTTTCCCACCGCTATTCATGATTATAAAACCGTTATAGTAGCCTAAGTACGCCATTACCGGTGTCAATTTATATAAGTGTCTGCTTACAAATTCCTCATTAAATTGACAAATACAGCGATAAAAACTAAGCAATAATCAATAAATAAAGACAAATTAAAAACACCATCGGTTGACTTACCTTCGTGTAAAGTTATTGGCGTTAAATTAACTAAATTAAAAACGGACGATAAGATCCAGAAAGCACCGAGCAGCGCCATGCTTTCCTGCTGCTGTAAGCCCGACACAGCGTCACATGACACGGCTTCACGGTTAGCCCTTTCTCCCCCCTCTCTACCCCTTTCATCCACATAAGAGCATAGCGAAAGAGCTAATCGCGCTATGGACCGCAAACACACACACACACACACACACACACACACACACACACACACACACACACACACACACACACACACACACACACACACACACACACCGCACGCACGCACGCACGCACACACACAGTCACATACATGCAGAGAGACAGACACACACACACACACACACACACACACACACACACACACACACACACACACACACACACACACACACACACACACACACACACACACACACACACACACACACACCACACACACACACACCAGCACTGCAATTCATTTTCCTGGATAAAACACACCACTATACTATAAACTTTTCAAATCTTGACTAGAATGTCTCAGGTTGGCTTATACTTTCCTTTATTATACAGTTTAAGATGTAGAAAACCTTCAGTCTATTAGAATATTTTTTATCACACTTTTTTATCAGCTTTGTTAACATCTTGACCACATTGGATCTTTTTCTTTTATTTTATTATTATTTATTTTTTTAACCTTTATTTCTACAGGTAAATCCCATTGAGACCAAAAGACTCTTTTACAAGGGAGACCTGTTTTCCTTTCCCACGTTACCATTCACACACACATTCATACACCGATAGCAGGCTAACTATCGACATTCACACGAGGCAAGGTGGGTGAAGTGTCTTGCCCAAGGACACAACAACTATGACACAGGTGGCAGGGCGGGGATCGAACCTCCAACCCTTTGATCATCGGCCGACCCGCTCTACCACCTGAGCCACAGTCGCCCCATCTGGTCATGGTTTTTGCATTTTCATAAACAGAAAAATGTTTTCACATAAATAATACACTTCCACACTTAAAACTCTCTAAAAAAGTCTAATCCAGATTTGGAAGTGTATAGGTGCAGTGGTTTTCGATCAGGACAAAGTCTAATGTGGTCTAGACACGGGGGGGGGGGGGAAAGCTGTGAAATCTCCCTTTACACTGATGGTCTCGTTTGCTGTTACATGTCATTTATGATCATCAGAGGAAAAATTAGACTGTTTCAGAGATATTTAAAAGTTTCCTATAGTCTACTAGATTTTTCCTTTAGCTGCCTTTTAAGCTTTTGAATCAAAATCTAACTTTTGCATCATGAAGTGTTGCTATGGTGGGCCCCCTTTGTTTACATACCAGTGTGTGTGTGTGTGTGTGTTCACAGTTTAAGAAACAAGAACAAACAGACTGCAACACAGTTTTTACCCAACAGCCATAACCTCACTAAATTCTGCTAAAACTAGGTCATAGTGGGGACACACATTTGTGTAAGCACATTTATGAATGTGGATGTTGTGTGGGTGTGTCTTGTGTCTTATGTCTTGTTATTGTCTTTTTTTCTTCTTATAATTGACTATTTATATAGTTTTTATTTATTTATTTATGAATACATTGTGATGAGTGAAATTAATTTTCTCATAACAGATGTTTTTGCACTAAAAGGACTGCACTTAATTTCGTTGTACCTGTTACAATGACAATAAAGATATTCATTCATTCATTCATTCATTAAAACAAAATGGAGTCGCCTCTCAGACACATTTCCCCCTGAGAAAAGACAGATTTATTAACAAGAGGTAAAGATCAGGACAGAGACACTTTGATACAAAACTGGAAATAAACTATCAAGCTGTGAGAAATGGACAGAGAGATAACTTTCTCAAACAAACGAACGGGGTATTGCTCACTGCAAACGTTTCAATGTGCCTGTTAGAGAAAGGGAAGGTCTTTGTGCAAGGGTGGGGTGTGTGTGTGTGTGTGTGTGTGTGTGTGTGTGTGTGTGTGTGGCTAGGGTGGGAGGGGGTGGGGGGTTATTAAAGGTGTAGTCAGTAATTTCGGAAAATTTTTGTTGTCAAAATAATGTTGGGGACAGTCAAAATCAGTGAATATCTCCTCATGATCTGCTACTGTCTGTACTGTGTGGGTGCTGAAAAAAAAAATCCATTGTTAATACACAGCCTAGGCTCTGTAAACTGGTATTTGAACAATGTAAACAAAGGGGCTATAGCAACATACCCGTTTACAGAGCCTAGGCTGTGTATTAACACTGGATTTTTTTGTCAGCGCACACACAGTACAGACAGGTAGTGGGATCATGAGGAGATATTCACTGATTTTGAAAAATAATGATTTTGACAACAAGCGTTCTCCAGAATCACTGACTCCACCTTTAAAGACAGTAAACAAACTGTCCTAGATATACGGCTCCGGAAAAAATTTAAGAGACCAGTCTGGATTTTTCTTCAATCTTCATCTCTACATTACTTCATGAAAATGCTCTTTAATGACACTATTTCTTGGGGGAATTTGGTAGAAATGTTGTCTGTAGTTTATATTATAAAACCAAAATGTTCATTCCACTCAAGCATATGCCTATAAATAGTCAAACGAGAGACACTGAATATTTGGAGTGGTCTCTTCATTTTTTCCGGGGCTGTATGTTGGATTTGAACAAGTGAAAGTGGCACATGCCTGCCACTTAAGCATAAGGTGTTTAGTTATTTTTTTATCTTTCTTTACAAAGCCTGTAAAAAATACATATAAATATCCCAAGAATAAGCACAATATAACTACTGTATAGCTTGGAAATAGACAGTTTACAGAATGTGTTACACTTACAAGTTGCCTTCAACATTTGTCTTTCAAGCTATAGTGTGTAGCTTCTGTCGCCCCCCATAAGGAATTCTGAGTAATTACAACAACACTGTCGGTGCATCGCCATCTACATGAGGTAAAGCCTTCAGTGATGGCACATGGATTTTATACCTTCTGCTGTACGTCCAGGTTTTTTTTTTTCTTAGCAGTAGAATCAACAACTGAAACATTTCTTGGGCTCTTCTTGGGGATTTTTCTGAGCTCCTGTACCAGTGTCAGGATGGGCGGGCGGACACCAGTTTGTAAACGTTGCCATACTGAGAAATACAGAGAGAGTTTTGTGGAGCTGATAGGCTTAATCAACTTTGTGTCAACCCGTTTCGACATCCATTTATATGGAAAAAGTTACGCACTATAGCTTTACAGTATCATACACAGAAAGGTTATTACAGAGTTGAACTATATCATAAGGATAACACATTTCCAGGGACATGTTTTTATAACACATTGCACGTTAGGAAATCCAGATGCAATCGGAGCCTGTACACAAACGTTTGTACGGAAAAAATATCTCTGGGGGCGCCCTTAGCTCAGTTGGTAGGGCGTCTCCCCCGCCCCCATGGGCCTCGATTCCAGCCCGCGGTCGTTCTCTGCATGTCACTCCCCTCTCTGCCCCATTTCAACTCTGTCTCTACACTATCAATAAAGCATAAAAAGGCCAAAAAACATGTCAAAAAGAAAAAGAAAAATATCTCTCCTTCATTGGCAAAATCGTAGAACAAAAATAGTTTACATATTTCAGGGGGTATATTATATTATATAATCCATTTCAAGATTAAGGCGAAATCCATAGTGCACTGGCCAAAGAGGATTACACACTGAACACTGACTTACTGCCAATGAGATTGATGCTTTGTGACTTTAAATTTAAATGTTTTATTGTGTTTTGAGTGTGAAATTTCATTTTTTAATGTGAAACGTTTATGTTTTTATGCTGCCTCCTTCTTGGCCTGGACTCTCTTGAAAAGGAGATTTTGAATCTCAATGAGAATATTCCTGGAACGGGGCGCTCCGGTGGTGTAGTGGATAGAGTGTGTACCATATTGGCTCCGGCCTTCGTTGCAGTGGTCGCGGGTTCAAATCCGACCCGTGGACCTTTACTGCAGGTCATCCCCCCTCTCTCTCTCTCTCTCTCTCTCTCTCTCTCTGTCTCCCCATTTCAACTCTGTACTGTCTAATAAAGCTTGAAAATGCAAAAAAAAAAAATCTTAAAAAAAAAAGAATATTCCTGGAATAATAAAAGGTAAAATGGAAAATAATTTAATTCCAAACTGAAAACAGAAGTCCCATAAACAATTATAAATGTAACTCCTTATTATTATTCTAAATAACTTTCCATATACTTGGGGGGCGCCCTTAGCTCTGTTGGTAGGGCGTCCCCCCCATGGGCCTCAGCCAGCAGCGGACCCGGGTTCGATTCCAGCCCGCGGTCGTTCTCTGCATGTCACTCCCCTCTCTGCCCCATTTCAACTCTGTCTCTACACTATCAATAAAGCATAAAAATGCCAAAAAAATATCTTAAAAAAAAATAACTTTCCATATACATCTCTCATCTGTCCACTCTGTTGTGTAAAATATTTCTTCATAAAATGTTGATTTTAAGACGATAAATAACAAATAAATAATCTGTAACTCTATAAATAAAACTTTCTCCAAGCTTCTACGCAGTCTCAGTGTGTGTGTGTGTGTGTGTGTGTGTGTGTGTGTGTGTGTGTGTGTGTGTGTGTGTGTGTGTGTGTGTGTATGCATGCATGTGTGTGTGTGTGTGTGTGTGTGTGTGTGTGTGTGTGTGTGTGTGTGTGTGTGTGTCAGTGAGTGAGTCAGTGAGTGAGTAGGTGAATGTGTGTGTGTGTGTGTGTGTGTGTGTGCGCGTACTGTATATGTGTGTGTGTGTGCTTCTACTTTTACTCAGTGCTTAAATAACCTTTATACACAGGGAAGGGGAACATTCTAGAATGGAACAGCCTACTGTCTGTGTGTCTAATACAAATAATAGAATATGTACAGTACATTATAAAATATTGTCGCTGTACAGTGTGTGTGTGTGATTGGTTGTGCGTGTGTTTGTGGTTCTGTGTGTGTGTGGTTGTGGGTGTCTGTGTGTGTGTGTGTGTGTGTGCATGCATGCATGCATGTGTGTGTGTGTGCGTACGAGCGTGCGTGCGTGTGTGTGTGTGTGTCTGATTGTATGAGTGTGTGTGCATGCATGTGTGTGTGTGCGTACGTGCGTGCGTTCGGCATGTGTGTGTGTGTAGTTGTGAAACGTGTGTGTGTGCGTACGTGCATGGTTGTGTGTGTGTGTGTGTGTGTGTGTGTGTGTGTGTGGCTGTACAGATGGGCAGTTGGTTCATGTTGATGTTTTGGGTTCGATCCTCAGAGAAGCTTCATACAGACTTTCCTCGTCCAACACAGTTCTGCCGTCAAGCAAGTAGTTTGCAACCTACGGCAAGAAAGGAGGGACAAAATACAATGTTTAAGACCTTGGAAATAAATAGTCCACAATAACCTACTCGTGCTATTAGTAGAAATATGAAACATTTCTTCGGTGGTCAACTCGGTTAGATTTAACTTTAGTTACTCTTTTAACTCTGAGTGAATATTATGGAACACAATATAATTAATTATATGAAAAGTAATGGCATATACATGGTTGTTGTCAGCTTCCAATAAAACGTAGCTTTTTTATACTTATTACTCGTGCTTTGTTAATTTGAGCATTTCATTTGTTCCACAAATATATCAAGTAAAAAAAAAGATTAGATAATTTTTTCTCAACATTTACATCTGGTACTTACCCCGTCTGTCAACCCTATTCAGTAGGCATTACTACGCTGCCATAATATAATAAAGATCAATAAGTATACAGTATATCGTGGCGCTGGACAAAATACACTGTTTTAGGCCAGACACTTTTAACTGAAACTTTTTGACAGTTGATAATTTGCATTAAAACAAAATAAAATTGTAATACAAATTTTTTCAGAAATTTTTGAATAAATATGCAAATGTTGGCAATGTCGAACTAATTCTGCATGCATTTGCCTCTCTTTAAAAAACAACAATCTAAATGTTGGATAAAGCCATAGTTAAAATCTTTATTTTGTTTTTAGAATATATTATACCCAATACAGAGAGAATACAGTAGCATATCACCTTTGGCTGATAGTCGATCTTGTACGCTGTCTGCTGGAACTGACGAATCTCTCTGATGATGTGAGAAATCTGAAGACACATGAGAAATACAAACTAGATTAAAACCAGGATATAGAAATATGAAATGCATGACGATAGATGGATAGATGGATGGAAAAGCGCTATATAAGTGGAGTCCATTTACCATTTACCATGGATGGATAGATAGATAGATAGATAGATAGATAGATAGATAGATAGATAGATAGATAGATAGATAGATAGATAGATAGATAGATAGATAGATAGATAGATAGATAGATAGATAGATAGATAGATAGATAGATAGATAGATAGATAGATAGATAGATAGATAGATAGATAGATAGATAGATAGATAGATAGATAGAAGGACAGATAGATTGACAGACAGACAGACACACACACACACACACACAGAGTTTACCATTCTCATCTTGGAGAAGTTAACCAGACTGTCTTCGGTGTAGTTGGGCGTTCCCTCCTCGATGAAGGCCAGGTCTGTCAGGTACATGCCCAGGTACGGCACGCAAGGAGGGTCACAACTAAAGGAGTGAAATATAGACAATCAGACAGACGGATATACAACTAAAGGTAAAATATAGTCAATCAAATATAAAGGAGCCTAAATGCCTATTTGCTATTTTCAATGTAGTGTAGTCAAAACAAAATTCTAAAACAAAAAAATTTAAAATATTTAATTTGTTTATTTTCACCAAACATATATAGAATAACGAGTATAGTACAGATATATAGTATGTGTGTTCAGGGTGTGACTTGCCATTGGGGAAGTGGGGAGATTTTCCAAAATGTTCCATGTGTGAATTTTATTCTGGCAATTTAACCATTTTAATAAGGAAAATTCTGAGTTTTATTACAGATTATAACCCACCTCCCCAGGCTCCGTTTTTTATTTTATTTTAACAAACATGGCCCCATAAACATTCGTATACAATTCATACGATACTCACTTCTTCAGAGCTTCTCTGAGGTTCTTGAACCTTCCCTCTGACGACACCAACTTCTGTAACTTATCGATCACCGTCTTTGTCTAGACAACGGATAAAAACAAACACCTTTTATTACTACATCGTATGGTCTGTGTGCACAATGTTATCCAGAATGATTCAAAAGCCAACAATAGCCTCTAAAACAGCATATAGTTTCACTTGCAAAATGTCCTGTTTAATCTTTAATCCACGTTAAAAACATTTAGGGAAAATATTTTTTTTTTACTTGATTGGGCTTTTATTCGCAACATAAGAAACAGTTTTCTTTTATGCATAAATCAGACAATGAACAACATATGAACAAATCCTTCTGCAATAACCTTCAGAATAGTGCTGAGAATGATTATGGAAAGTTTAGTTGATGTAAGTGCTTTAGAAGTTGAGACCTATCTATCTATCTAAACATCCTACTTTATTTTGGATAATCACATTATCTTAGTTTGCACACAGAAACAAAATTATTTCACAAAAACTACCAAGGGTCAAAATTATTAAGATGTTTGGAATAGCTGTGGTAAAAATGTCTTGCTCGGTTTGACAGCACTTGGGAAATACTTTAAAAAAATATATAAATATATATATTCATAGTGGGGCTAATAATTATGTCCTCAACTGTAAGTGCTTTAGAAGTTGAGATTTTTTGAACAAAATGTCTCATAAATCAGACAATGAACAACACGTGAAAAATTCCTTCTGTAATAACCTTCAGAATACTGCTAGGAATCATCATGGAAAGTTTAATTGATGTAAGTGCTTTAGAAGTTGTAGATTTTTTTGAAAAACGCAAACACACACACACACACACACACAACACACACACACACACACACACACACACACACACAACTAGGGATGAAATATAGAGAATCATATGTAGGATAGATAGATAGATAGATAGATAGATAGATAGATAGATAGATAGATAGATAGATAGATAGATAGATAGATAGATAGATAGATAGATAGATAGATAGATAGATAGATAGATAGATAGATAGATAGATAGATAGACAGATGGACAGATAGATAGATAGATAGATAGATAGATAGATAGACAGATAGACAGATAGACAGATAGATAGATAGATAGATAGATAGATAGATAGATAGATAGATAGATAGATAGATAGATAGATAGATAGATAGATAGATAGATAGACAGACAGACAGACAGACAGACAGACAGACAGACAGATAGATACACACACACACACCTGTTTGGAGACTTTGAGCCATGTCTTCTTGAGTCTGAACACACAGCTGCGGTTGAGTGATGATGTAATCTCCAGCATGGCGTTGTAGTTGTGCAAACATCGGCAGATATCGGCCACCGCGACCCATTTCTCTATCACGCCGACTCTCACCGCCACGTCCTCCCACTGCAGGATCTCTGAAGCTATCTTATTACTGATCTGGGGAGGAGAGGAAAAAAGAGTTTTATTATCTGTCTGTCTGTCTGTCTGTCTGTCTGTCTGTCTGTCTGTCTGTCTGTCTGTCTGTCTGTCTGTCTGTCTGTCTGTCTGTCTGTCTATCTGTCTGTCTGTCTGTCTGTCTGTCTATCTATCTATCTATCTATCTATCTATCTATCTATCTATCTATCTATCTATCTATCTATCTATCTATCTATCTATCTATCTATCTATCTATCTATCTATCTATCTATCTATCTATAGGATCTCTGAAGCTATCTTATTACTGATCTGGGGAGGAGAGGAAAAAAGAGTTTTATTATCTGTCTGTCTGTCTGTCTGTCTGTCTGTCTGTCTGTCTGTCTGTCTGTCTGTCTGTCTGTCTGTCTGTCTGTCTGTCTGTCTGTCTGTCTTATCTGTCTGTCTGTCTGTCTGTCTGTCTGTCTGTCTGTCTATCTATAGGATCTCTGAAGCTATCTTATTACTGATCTGGGGAGGA
>CM047505.1:32657433-32662433 GCA_026122265.1 Ammodytes dubius | reverse complement strand
TTGTTTGTTTATTAAACCTTTATTATCTCTAAAGTTATACATTTTATGAAAAAATAGTGAATTATGAAAGTGTGGTCCTGTGCAAGACCAACAGGAAGAACTTTGAATGGAGTTTCTACGATGAAGTATGGACGAGTAGGAACGATCATAATTTTGCATGAAATATTAAAATTCATAAAAGTTGAATTTATTTGAAATTTTGCAGTGTAGCAAAAAATTCTGAATCCTACAGATTAATGTCCTGAAATAGCTGAACAATTGAAGGTGTATATGAAGTTTGTGGGAATAAGTATGAATGAGTGGCTGGGATCTGAATATTTTTCATAAAACGTTGAAAAAATATGAAATTATGAATTTTTTGAAAATGTTGAAATGGTCCTAGAAAGCCCTTGAAGAGCTGAAAATGTTGATATGTGGAAGTTGTATGAAGGTTGAAGTATGTTGAAGTTATTGAACGCCAAAGAACGTACGGAATAATAAGAATAAATGCGCAGAATATCAAAGCTGTGAATGCTTTCAGCATTCACACCAATTAAAATTAAAAAAAAAGCGGAAAAAATTATGTTGTTAAAGGTGCAGTCAGACAAAAACAAAAACAGTACAAAAAAATAAAAATAATAATTACAAAAAAATTACAAAAAAAATACAAAATTATTACAAAAAAAAATTAAAATAAAAAATTAAACATATTTTTTTTTAATAAATACAAATAAATTAAAAATAAATTAGAAATAAATTAAAAATTACCCCCCCTCCATTTTTTTTTTTAGTTACCAAAAACAAATACAAATCTATCTTACATTATCTCTCACCTTGCTTACTAAGAACACCCTCTTCCGTTTTCCCTTCTGTTTTCGCTTCCCCAGTACTTGTCACATACAGTTTAGGGTTTATGTCCAACAAAGTCTTACTGAAGGGTGACATTGTGGAGTGCATACTAGTAGCAAATCCGTTTGGCGAGCATACTAGCGCGGCCAAATCTAAGGCCTTCCCTCCGGTTATTATGGGAATGTTTAGGGACAGTTTTCGTCTACGATTCGGCGAAGATGTTTTTGTGATGGACAGGGGAGGAGGAGAAGAGAATTTTCGGGTTGCTCGCGGTGACGTGGGCGGATCGCCGTAAAGCAGTTTGTTGTTTTGACTGCTGGCGAAGAAAAGCTCCAACGACCTGCAGAGATGGAGAGAATAAAAAGAGGAGAGGAAAAAAGAAGATGGATGTTTAATGGTCATTCTGCAAATATATTTACTTTAATGACTGGAAAATGTATTTAATCTAATTTAATTTTCCTTTATATAACCTCGAAAGATCAAGGAAAGACATAGGAAAATGTGGACGTCTTTCTTCTCAAAATACTTTTTTTAACACACAAATTTGTATGTTTTTTTTTTTTTTTTAACCTTTATTTCTACAGGTAAATCCCATTGAGACTGAAAACTCTTTTACAAGGGAGACCTGTTCCCATTTACACGTTACCATTCACACACACATTCATACACCGATAGCAGCAGGCTAACTATCGACATTCACACAAGGCAAGGTGGGTGAAGTGTCTTGCCTAAGGACACAACAACTATGACACAGGTGGCAGGGCGGGGATCGAACCTCCAACCCTTTGATCATTGGCCAACCCGCTCTACCACCTGAGCCTAAGAATGAAAGGTTGGAATATTTCCTATCACAAACATATGATTTATATGAGTTTTTAATCCTGTAAAAAGTTTGGTATATTCTCTGACAAAAAAAGTTGGATGAAATGTAGAGAAATTATTCTTTGTATCATATTTGATCAGGCAACATCAGGCATTTATGGAAATACAAAGATTTCAGTGACATCATCAAATACTCATTACACACACACAACACACACACACACACACACACACGCACACACACACACACACACACACACACACACACACACACACACACACACACACACACACACACACACACACACACACACACACACACCACAACACACACACACACACACACACACACACACACACACACACAAGCTCCAGCATTTTGTTTTAAAGCAACATTGTTGAAGGCAGCATCTTGCACTGAGAGCCACCCCCTCTGAAGGTTTATAAATAGACAGTCAAGTGACAGAGTGGGAGGCTACCAACAGCTAGCAGCCCAGGGGAGGCCCACACACACACACACACACACACACACACACACAGGGAGAAACACGCATGCACACACACACACACAGCGGGAGAGATACACACACACACAGGGGGAGACACACACACACACACAAGGGGGAGAGAGAGAGACACACACAGGGGAGAGAGAGAGGCACACACAGACACACACATATGGGGAGAGAGAGAGAGAGACACACACACACACAGGGAGAGAGAGATACACACAGACACACACACGTGGGGAGAGAGACCCACACACACACACACACACAGGGAGAGATAAACACACACGCAGGGAGACACACACACACACACAGGGAGAGAGAGAGAGAGAGAGACACACACACACACACGTGGGGAGAGAGAGAGACACACACACACACACGTGGGGAGAGAGAGAGACACACACACAGGGAGAGAGAGACACACACACTCACACGTGGGGAGAGAGAGATAAACTACGTAGTGATATGGATTCCACCACTGCAAAGCTTTGCTGGTTCAGTGTGTGGGCGAATGGGAAGCCTCCAGCCCTCTGTGTGTGTGTGTGTGTGTGTGTGTGTGTGTGTGTGTGTGTGTGTGTGTGTGTGTGTGTGTGCGTGTGCGTGTGCGTGTGCGTGTGCGTGTGTGTGTGTGTGTGTGTGTGTGTGCGTGCGTGCGTGCGTGTGTGTGTGTGTGTGTGAAATCCAATAAAGCAGTAAACCTGGGTTTCCATCATGTGCATCAGAAAAATGTATTGAAAATGCAAAAAATTAACACTTTGCATCGGGTGGTTTTTGATGTGTGTTCAAAATTGTGAATGCAAGGGGGTGCCCTTAGCTCAGTTGGTAGGGCGTCCCCCCCCCATGGGCCTCGGCCAGCAGCGGACCCGGGTTCGATTCCAGCCCGCGGTCGTTCTCTGCATGTCACTCCCCTCTCTGCCCCATTTCAACTCTGTCTCTACACTATCAATAAAGTATAGAAATGCCAAAAAAAATATCTTAAAAAAAAAAAGTACTAAATGCACCAAAATGGGATATGGAATCACATTGGTGGAACAAGTTATTCCCAAAAATTGTTTGAGAAGACGCAATGCATTGTGGGGCGGTTGAGTAGGAAAAGTAACCTATCGATCCATACACAAAATCTTCCCAGAAGTAAGTACTCATCCGGGCATTTCTCGCCTACACAAACTCACATACACAACCACAACATACTCAAATTGATGTCAAAATTAGTATGAGTCTGGGTGCAAAATCGCCACCATCAATATTTAATAGTGTAGAGGCTCTGCAGATGATGGAGAGAGAGAGAGAGAAAGAGGTAGAGAGTGAGGGAGAGAGAGAGAGAGAGGCAGAGAGATAGGGAGTGAGAGAGGGAGAGAGAGAGGGAGAGACAGAGAGAGACAGAGAGGGAGAGAGAGAGACAGAGAGAGAGAGAGAGAGAGAGAGGGAGAGAGAGAGAGAGAGGGAGTGAGAGAGAGGGAGAGAGAGAGGGAGAGGAAAGAGAGAGAGAGAGGGAGAGACGAGAGAGAGAGTGAGAGAGAGGGAGAGGGAGAGGAAGAGAGAGAGAGAGAGAGGGAGAGAGAGAGGGAGAGAGAGAGAGAAGGATGGAGGGTGGAGTCCTGCAGCAGATTGACTGGTTGCTATGGTGACAGCAGCAGAGAGAGAGAGAGAGAGAGAGAGAGAGAGAGAGAGAGAGAGAGAGAGAGAGACACACACACAGAGAGAGAGAGAGAGAGAGACACACACACACACACACACCACACACACCACACACACACACACACACACACACACAGAGACAGAGAGAGAGAGAGACACACACACACACACACACACACACATAGAGAGAGAGAGAGACACACACACACACACACACACACACACACAATAGAGAGAGAGAGAAAACACACACACACACACACTCACATAGAGAGAGAGAGACACACACACACACACACACACACACACACACACACATAGAGAGAGAGAGACACACACACACACACACACTCACACACACGCACACACACACACAGGGACACACACACACACACACACACACACACACACACACACACACACACACACACACACACACACACACACACACACACACACACACACACACACACACACACACACACACACACACACACACACAGAGAGAGAGACACCCACACACCCCTACACACCCCCCCCCCCCCTCTCACCGAGCGGGGATGGCGCTGATGGGTTTCTTGTAGATGGTGATCAGTTTGTCCAGCACGCCCTCAGCGCAGGAGAAGACGCGGTACGAGTGAAGGAACGTGTTCAGGAAGTCGATGGACAGGAACCTCAAGTCAGTCAGCCGCTCCAACAACCGCTCAACGCTCGCATAGCGGATCTGAAGAACCTGGAAATACAATTATATACAATATATATCAGTTTTTTTATTTTGTAATTTTTCACGCTTTATTGACAGTGGACATTTATTTACATAGCTCAATATTTCAAATAGAGGTTTGCCTCAGTGGGAGGGACCAAAGAGAACAAGTGGAGCGGTTGAGGTATTTGGATTCGAATCTCTATCCCAACTGCTATTTTCTCCCCAAATCATATACCCCAGCTTTAAGGTGTGTAAGATGTAACAGGAATTACTTTCTCTATCCATCCATCCATCATAGTCCGTAAACAATATCACACACTCTGCTCTTTGACCCTTAGCTCTACTCCCACTAAATTTACAATATGTACAATATGCAGTAAACTGAAGAATTTGGAAGTGTACATTATAAAGGCATAACAGATAGATAAATGTAAAAAGTACTGAAGCGTAAAGTGTCCAGGGAGAGTATCAGTGGAAAGGATACCTCTCCCTGG
>CM047505.1:32644933-32652433 GCA_026122265.1 Ammodytes dubius | reverse complement strand
CCTAACTCTCCAAACTAAATGCCTAACCCCAACCCTTACACTAACCCTAACATAAACCTAATTCATACCTGGACCTTAAAACCTAGTGTTAACCCTCAAACAGTCCTTTAAAGGCCTGTCCTTAAAACCTAGTGTTAACCCTCAAACAGCCCTTTAAATGCCTGTCCTTAAAACCTAGTGTTAACCCTCAAACAGCCCTTTAAAGGCCTGTCCTTAAAACCTAGTGTTAACCCTCAAACAGCCCTTTAAAGGCCGGTCCCAAAGTGAGAACCGGCCAAAATGTCCTCACTCCCAAGGTCTGAACCTCAAATTGGTCCTCACAAAAAATAGTTGTAACGTTTTTTTTTAAGGTCTGTCCACTTGTTTGATATGTTTTCCCCATTTTTCCTATAGTTGTTCTTGTTCGGAATAAGTACATTTCCAATCAAACGTGCCTTGCCTAACAACACACACATCATGTTATTCCTACCTTGCCTAACGAAGGTCTGGCTGAACTATCTATCTCATCCATCCATCCATCCATCCATCCATCCATCCATCCATCCATCCATCCATCCATCCATCCATCTATCTATCTATCTATCTATCTATCTATCTATCTATCTATCTATCTATCTATCTATCTAACTATCTATCTATCTATCTATCTATCTATCTATCTATCTATCTATCTATCTATCTATCTATCTATCTATCTATCTATCTATCTATCTATCTATCTATCTATCTATCTATCTATCTATCCATCCATACCTTGCCTGACGAAGGTCTGGCTGGTGTCCAGGAGAACTTCACATCCTTCTACGATCATCCTCTCGATGGAGAGGTTCTTCCTGATGTTCTCCGTCTCACTCACCTCATCGTGCATGATCCTAGAGACAGGAAGATACATTGAATGTACTCATAATAATTGATAGGTTTTATATAGCGCTTTACTGCCTAGGCACTCAAAGACGCTTACATGGTTCCTGGTTCAATTCCTTCACACACAGTCATACCGATGGTGGTAAACTACCATAGTAGCCACAGCTGCTGGGGGCAGACTGACGGAAGCGTGGCTGCCATTCCGCGCCAACGGCCCCTCCGACCCCCACCTCAAACATACAGCAGTCATACACATTCACACAAGGCAAGGTGGGTGAAGTGTCTTGCCCAAGGACACAACAACCATCACACAGGTGGCCGGGCGGGGATTGAACCGCCAACCCTTGGATCGTTGGCCAACCAGCTTAACCACCTGAGCCACAGTCGCCCCCAATCAATTATTGTTTTTCACAGATGAAGCACAGAGAATTACTTTGAGTTATAACTAGTGCTGTCAAAATTAACGCGTTACCGCAGAGTGATTCATTTCTGGAATTAATGTGTTACTTTTTTAACGCAATTAACGCATGTGATGTCGGGAGCAACAGGAGGAGAAACATTGTCCGCTACGTTCAGAGCAAGGGACGACACAAACTTGACGTCTGCAGTTTTAGCTTAATAGTACTTTTTACTTTACTTACTTTTTAATAGTACGTTTTACTATAGGTATGTTGTGTTATGTAAATGTGTAACTTTATTTTCTTTTAGGGTGACTTTTACCATCGGTCTAGGGACTGCAGATGAAAAATAGCCTTCTGGCTAATTCTGGCATATTGACAGAAATGTTTGATAATATGCACTGTCCCTGTATTAAATAAACAAAAAAAAAATTAAAAAAGAGGTGTGTGTGATTAATACAGGACATCAACATAACTTTGGCTTTCCAGCACAAATGAACATTAAAAAAATATATATATTTGGAATGGTAGAATTAATCGTGATTAATCCTCAGCATCCTGTGATTAAAATCAAATAAGTTTATACTTCTTCCTACTCCTTTTCAGGCATATCAATTCAATATGTTATTTGTTTATTTTTTTTGTTTATTTTTATTTCTTTTGTGAAATCATTTGAACATATTTTTTTATTGTATTTTCATGCTTTTAATTTTCCTTTTTTTTTATATGTCTGAAATAAATTGAATCAAATCAAAATCAAATATGATGCAAAATTGTAATCGTTTGACAGCCCTACATATAACCTATACTATGGTAAAACCTTCAATACATTCCCCAGTATATTTTACCTGGACAGTTCCTCCAGCTTGCCAGTATATTATTATATTTACCTCGAGAGTCACACACACACACACACACACGCACACGCGCACACAACGCACACGCACACAGCACACGCACACGCACCACGCACACGCACACGCACACGCACACGCACACGCACAGCAGCACACGCACGCACACAACACCACACACACACACACACACACACACACACACACACACACACACACACACACACACACACACACACAACACACACACACACACACAGTATATTCACCTGGACAGTTCCTCCAGTTTTCCCTTGGCGTAGTCCAGACTGGTTCTCTCCACGTGTTCATGAGGCGTGTGGGCCAGGAGCTCATGAAGAGTCAAGATGTAACGAGGGATCTGAGAGAGAGAGAGAGAGAGAGAGAGAGAGAGAGACAGAGAGAGAGAGGGAGAGAGAGAGAGAGAGAGAGAGAGAGAGAGAGAGAGAGAGAGAGAGAAATACATGATTAAAGCAATTATTAAATGAGTATCTGTTAGTTCAGTTACTTTACTAGTCAACGGCTATGTTGAAATTGGTCTTTTCGCATTTGCCCTCTCAATACTTCAAACTTAGAACTTGTTCACATAGAAGCAGTTTTCACTTAAACAGGTTATTAATTGGCCTATTTTTTTAAGATATCTTTTGGGCATTTTTATGCTTTATTGAGTTTGTAGAGACAGAGTTGAAATGTGTCAGAGAGGGGAATGACATGCAGAGAACGACCCGGGCTGGATTCTAACCCGGGTCTGCTGTGGGGGCCCGGGGGGCAACGCCCTTACCCACTGCGCCATGGGCGCCCCCAGAGAAATGCATGTTTAAAATACTTATTGAATTATTTTTTTCTCAATTGCTTGAAAGCTTTTGTCCATTCAGAACTAACGTTGTTCTTAGCAGTAGAATCAACAACTGGAACATTTCTTGGGCTCTTCTTGGGGATTTTTCTGAGCTCCTGCATCATTGTTCATACATTCATATGAAAAATGTTATGCACGGGGCGCCCTTAGCTCAGTTGGTAGGGCGTCCCCCCCCATGGGCCTCGGCCAGCAGCGGACCCGGGTTCGATTCCAGCCCGCGGTCGTTCTCTGCATGTCACTCCCCTCTCTGCCCCATTTCAACTCTGTCTCTACACTATCAATAAAAGCATAAAAATGCCAAAAAAAAAAAAAAAAAGTTACGCACTATAGCTTTAATGTTACTATTGATATATCAGAGCCTAATCTTACCTGGAACATGGGGTAAGTGAGGAAGGTCTCCAGGGTTCTCTCCTCACAGTCTGGCTTTGTTTCGTACTGTTTGAGCAGCTTGTCAAAGTCGCGGTTCTGTTTGCAGTGAGCGAGGATCTGCAGACTGTACTGGTGGTTCCTCACAAACTCCTGGTAGATGTTCAGCATGGGCAGCAGGATGTCAAACAGGTCGGCTAGGGGAGAATATAGATGGTTTTATCAATATATACTGTAGTGACAAATCAACAAAACTAACTACTACACTTTGACACTGTACAGCCCTGTATGTTTACTTGTTTGAACCCCACCGGTTAAAAACACCCCAATGCAAACGGAAATGATGTACGAGTTGATTTACATACAGAGCGGGTAAATGGAATCCGATCACAAGTAGACAGAAGATGCATATGTACTGCCAGGTGTGAACACATGGACTGACAGCTGTCCAGTTGTGATCGAATCACTCAAATCCCAGGTAGAAACAGGGTCTGAGGCCTTGTTAGGGAAAGCCATTATACATCACATATACAGTAGTGTATATACACAAGAGCACACACAGGAATTGGCTACAACATATACAATAAGTCTGTTTTGTGTGTGACAAATTCTGTTTTCGCTAATTTGGTATTTATGTTGATTGTGGATGTCTATTATTTTAGAATGCACCTCAAGGAGAAGCTAATTTTAATTGTGTTGTACATTGCATTATGACATAAAAAGTTTTAAATTCAATTGTATTTGAGATATACTGAAGAATCTCGGCCACAGCAAGTATAATCGAGCAGTTACATTTTTGTCTTCTTTAGTCAAACTGTGTGTGTGTGTGTGTCTCTTACCCAGCACCAGTGTGGGCCAGCTGGCTATCCGGGCCTTCAGACCCTGGTAGAAGATCTGATGGAGGAACATGATGGTCTCACTGAAGAAACAGACAAACACAGAAAGAAAGAAAGAAAGAAAGAAAGAAAGAAAGAAAGAAAGAAAGAAAGAAAGAAAGAAAGAAAGAAAGAAAGAAAGAAAGAAAGAAAGAAAGAAAGAAAGAAAGAAAGAAAGAAAGAAAGAAAGAAGAGAGAAGAGAGAGAGAAAAGAAAGAAAGAAAGAGAGCGAGAGAGAGAGAGAGAGAGAGAGAAAGAAAGAAAGAAAGAAAGAAAGAAAGAAAGAAAGAAGAAAGAAAGAAAGAAAGAAAGAAAGAAAGAAAGAAAGAAAGAAAGAAAGAAAGAAAAAGAAAGAAAGAAAGAAAGAAAGAAAGAAAGAAAGAAAGAAAGAAAGAAAGGTTGCAAATGAAATATGAGGTGTTTATACAAAGCCTAGACTCTGTAAACGGTCAGTTGCTATGGTGGGCCTGTTTTGTGTTGGTGTAGCCTAATGTATGACTTTCTGTGAAAAATAAATAAAAAATACAAAAATACAAAAATAAATACAATTTTAAAAATAAAAAATAAATTAAATAAAATAAAAAATAAAATTAAAAATAAAAAATAAAAAATAAAAAATAAAAAATAAAAAATAAAAAATAAAAAATAAAAAATAAAAAAATAAAAAATAAAAAATAAAAAAAATAATTAAAAAAGATCACTGAAGTAAAAATAAATCCACCCACCTGTTGAGGAAGATGCTGCTGACATCGTCATGGGTGATGGGAGGTTTCTTGGAGCTGGCGGCCATGCGGAGCGGCCTCAGGAAGTTATTCACTAAGATGTGAAGCTGCTGCACGTACTCTGCCTCAGCCTCAAGCATAGAGAACACAACCTGGATACACAGGGTAGATACAAGAGACAGGCTTTACGGACTGATACATACACACACATTATTAAAATTAAAATTAAAATTAAAATTAAAATTAAAATTAAAATTAAAATTAAAATTAAAATTAAAATTAAAATTAAAATTTAAATTTAAATTTAAATTTAAATTTAAATTTAAATCAAAATTTAAATTTAAATTTAAATTTAAATTAAAATTAAAATTCAATTAAATCAAATCAAAATTTTAAATTTTAAATTTTAGTTTAAAAAATAAAAATAAATAAAAGGATAAATGCTGTAGATAAAATACATTTAATTATATAAAATATAAAAAACAATTTTAAAAATACCTGATTCCTTTTCCTCATGCTCTCTGCGTGTGGCGAGCGGATATAATCCTGGATGATCGTTTTCCACTTTCGTCTGCAAATCCATCCGCGAAGAAAACTCTGGACCTGGGAAGGAAAGGGCAAGGGTTAAGGGGCTGGTTTAAAAGTGTGTGTGTGTGTGTGTGTGTGTGTGTGTGTGTGTGTGTGTGTGTGTGTGTGTGTGTGTGTGTGTGTGTGTGTGTGTGTGTGTGTGTGTGTGTGTGTGTGTGTGTGGTGTGTTGTGTGTGTGTGTGTGTGTGTGTGTGTGTGTGTGTGTGTGTGTGTGTGTGTGTGTGTGTGTGTGTGTGTGTGTGTGTGTGTGTGTGTGTGTGTGTGTGTGTGTGTGTTGTGTGTGTGTGTGTGTGTGTCGGGGCGCTTCGGTGGTGTAGTGGATAGAGTGCGTACCATATCGGCTCCGGCCTTCGTTGCAGTGGTCGCGGGTTCAAATCCGACCCGTGGACCTTTACTGCAGGTCATCCCCCCCCCCCCCCCCCTCTCCTCTCTCTCTCTCTCTCTCTCTCTCTCTCTCTCCCCCATTTCAACTCTGTACTGTCTAATAAAGCTTGAAAATGCGTGTGAAAAAAGTGTGTGTTTGGGGGGGATGTGTGTGTGTCTCTAAAATGTCCTTCAAAAGTATATTGATATATGAATACAGTTGTTAAAAGCACTTCCTCGCTGCATAACTTTAGTTTTTATTTTGGTAAAGTCAGAAAAGTGATTCTGACCTTTTTGATTTTCTTGATCTCTGCGTCGTCTTCACTGGGAGGAACTTCTGGGTTGGACTGGATCTTCTCATTGTCCTTCAGCAGACCGGAAATCTAGAAGTAAACAAATAAAAAACATCATATTAAAGGTGCTTTCTTTCTTTCTAACCTTTATTCATACAGGTAAATCCCATTGAGACCGAAGACTCTTTGCAAGGGAGACCTGTTTTCCTTTCCCACGTTACCATTCACACACACATTCATACACCGATAGCAGCAGGCTAACTATCGACATTCACACGAGGCAAGGTGGGTGAAGTGTCTTGCCCAAGGACACAACAACCATGACACAGGTGGCAGGGCGGGGATCGAACCTTCAACCCTTTGATCATCGGCCGACCAGCTCTACCACCTGAGCCACAGTCGCCCCAAAGATGTGCTACAAGGATCTTTCAGTGTGTGTTAATTCTGGCGCCCCCTTTGGACAAAAGCGGTAGTGTTTTTACCACGCCAGCTGTTGTTCCTGGGTGAGCGTATTACCCATGACAAAGGCATTAAGAAAAACTATATAAAAATAGCATTCTTTGCACCGATGGTCTCGTTTGTTGTGACATGTAATTTATTAATTTTACTAGGTAAAAAAATAGTAATAAGACTAAATAAACCTTAGCCTCAAACTGTAACTTTCCCATCTATGCAATTGGTTTAATGCCAATGTATTTAAATTGTATTTACTGTCAACATATATAACATATATAAGTGCTGTTTATTTCTATTATTCGTATACCTTTTGAAAAAATGGAAAATTACCTAAATAAATAAATAAATATGCAGCTAAAATCCCACTCGTGATATGGTCATTGTCATATTCACTCACTCCTCTCTGTGCTTTTATCGTGTGAATGTCGATAGTTAGCCTGCTGCTATCGGTGTATGAATGGTAACGTGTAAATGGGAACAGGTCTCCCTTGCAAAAGAGTCTCTGGTCTCAATGCGATTTACCTGTCTGTATAAATAAAGGTTAAGAAAAGAAAAACAAATTGTGAACATATTAGTTTTCTGCTTTGTTATGATCCATTAGCTGCTTTTCTAAAGTGTGAATGAAACTGTCCCAGCTGACACAAAATGTCCGCCTATTATATCAAGGTCCAACAAGGTTCTTTATTGTCATTTATTGTGTGTACTTGCGAATATATATATGAATAAAAAAATACCGAAATATCTTGTATTATATAAAATTCTGTTCCATTTAAACCCATTAGAATGACACAATGTATGAATGGAAACAAGCTCACAAAACACAGCTTTAAATAAAACACACATACAC
>CM047505.1:32627433-32634933 GCA_026122265.1 Ammodytes dubius | reverse complement strand
AAGCAGCAGCTATGAGTGTGTAGCGCGGAGACACAGTTGCCAAGGTAGGATGCTATTAATATATCGAGACAAGGAATGAAATCAATACGTCAAAAACACAGCTCTACTCTGCTACATACGCAAGATTCTGTGTTAAGTTTGTTTTGTGTGTGCGTGTGTGTGTGTGCGTGTGTGTGTGTGTGTGTGTGTGTGTGTGTGTGTGTGTGTGTGTGTTGTGTGTGTGTGTGTGTGTGTGTGTTTCTGTGTGTGTGTGTGTGTGTGTTTTTTTACTCCATGCGTATAGGGCTATGAGATAAAATAAAAAAACATACCCTGCGTTAAGTCCCATTTTTAGTATGCCAGGTGTGTGTGTGTGTGTGTGTGTGTGTGTGTGTGTTGTGTGTGTGTGTGTGTGTGTGTGTGTGTGTGTGTGTGTGTGTGTGTTAACACATGTGTGTGTGTGTGTGTGTGAGTGTGTGTGTGTTTTATGTGTGTGTGTGCGCCTTTGAAACGCAGGCTGTGTGAGCGCGAGGCTATTTCAGGTGCAGAACCCAGACAATCGATCAGAGCGGTTGATGACGCAATTACGTAACACACTGATTCTGAACGTCAACTGACATGAAAAGTGAAGTGAGCATCTACGGGACATTGTTCCGTTCGCGGTGATAAATAAAATATAGCGATGGGTTAAAAATAGCCTCATAACAAGCGAGTGTATGGGGTTGTTTTATGCGCAATTTTACTGCGCATATAAAAAGAAAAAAATACCTATGCTATGTGAATGAACCTACAAGTGTTATATAATGAGTTAGACACATTGTTTGATATGATAAAAAGGATATCGGGATGGGTTAGAAATAGCCTCATAACAAGCGAGTGTGTAGGGGTTGTTTTATGCGCAATTTTACCGCGCATATAAATAGAAAAAAAATACCTAGAAATGCAAGTGAATTAACCAACAAGTTGTATACATTGAGTGAGACGGCATTGCCAGTCAATCACACTTTTTATGTGGCTGTATGTGTTCTCTGTTGTTTGTAATGTATTGTCTGTAGACGTGGAATTGTGCTGAAGCGTGTATTGGCAAGGATTCTGAAATGTTTTAATCTCAATAAGACTTCTCCTAGTTGAATAAAAGGTAAATAATAATAATAATAATAATAATAATAATAATAATAATAATAATAATAATAATAATAATAATAATAATAATAATAATAATAATAATAATAATAATAATAATAAAACCTGTAATCTCAATGACGCTTCTACTAGTAAAATATAAGTTAAATAAAATAAATAAATACTATTAATAATAAAAAAATAAAAATAAAAATATGGGAGCTTGATCTTGACTCTGACATACTCTAATCTCAATTAGTTAAATTAGTTAAATAAATGTTTTTAAAAATACGGGAGCTAGATACATATTTTCTTCTTACCTGCTTTCCAGTGCTGTTTTAAAACGCTTTACCGTAACTGGAATTGTGCTGCTACCTGCTATAACCCTTAGCCAGGACCATAGCCTACTTTAACTGAGACTTCTCACGTTTAAAATAATGGCTAAATTATCCATATTTTCTCACCTGCTTTTCCATGCATTCCTTGGCGGACATTGAAGGCTTGGGAGACGGCGCCCTGTCACACACGCACCCTTCCAACAGGTACAGTCCGGAGGGGCGGGAACTCGAATCGCTCTCGAAATAAAACAACATGTTCTGCAACAGCGCGAACCACTTCGAATGCCATTTTGTGTTGTCGGAGCTCCGTTTACTCAAGCACCCGCGTCTCGTGCCATCTTTCTTGGCCAACACCGCCAGATAGGTGATGTGCCCGTCATTTAGTCGCATCCCTTTCTGCATACTGTCTGTTAAAAAAATTAGCGAAATCCGGAAAAAAAAAAAATCTGAAAAAAATATTGCTGGTTCTTGGTTCTTTATAGGCTACATGGTCTTCTTTGCTTGTCTGCGTATCCGAAAAACAGTCACTCTCGCTGGGGAAGCGAAGGCAGCACAGGCAACCCACGCTTCTTGTTGTGCTGTTGCGTGCCCATCATCCACACAGTTGCCACATTAATGTC
Organism: Ammodytes dubius; assembly: GCA_026122265.1. Classification (NCBI taxonomy): domain Eukaryota; kingdom Metazoa; phylum Chordata; class Actinopteri; order Uranoscopiformes; family Ammodytidae; genus Ammodytes; species Ammodytes dubius. The sequence goes on along the minus strand of CM047505.1, from coordinate 32,632,874 downwards.
TGCAATGGAAGATAAGAGAAAAGAAAATGAAATTGATTAAATATAAATGATGCACGTCGTGAATGAAGAAGAGTTGAAGTTACGTTTTCAGTTGAGCTGCGCTGAGTGAATCGCACGCGGACAGTGAAGAGAGTGAAGCCTCGAGGCGCTCATGATGAGAACTGAGGAGACACACACACACGCGCGCGCAGGCACACACACACATGCAGAGACCGCACACACACACACACACACACGCAAGCAAGCACACACACATGCAGAGACCGCACACACACGCGCGCAGGCACACTCACACACGCAAGCACTTGCAGAGACTACACGCGCGCACACACGCACAAGCACGCACGCAGGCAGGCACACACACACACAGGCAAGTACACACACACACACACACACACACACACACACACCCACACCCACACACGTGCAGAGACTACACGCACGCGCACACACATGGAAAGACCGCACAGATAAACACCCACGCACACACACACACAAAACACACGCGCACGCACAGGAGGAAGCGCAGTCACGTGACCGTCCCCTGAGCAGCAGATTTCAGCACCTTGGACAGAAACTCCGAACAACAACATGTAGAGAGAGAATAATGTGCTTCCTGTGTGTGTGTATGTGTGCGCGTGCGTGTGTGTGTGTGCGTGAGTGCGTGCGTGAGTGTGAGTGTGTCGAGCCTTTAAACACACACACACACACACTTCTCATTTTTAATATAAAAAAATATTGTTTATTGTTAAGATCCCAATTAGTCATACCCTATAGCACAGCTTGTCTACCTGGGGTCCAGATGAAAAGAGTGTACATTCACAATACATTGAATATTTAGGGGCGCTCCGGTGGCGTATAGTGGATAGAGCGTGTACCATATTGGCTCAGGCCTTCGTTGCAGTGGTCGCAGGTTCAAATCCAACCCGTGGACTCTCTCTCTCTCTCTGTCTCCCCATTTCAACTCTGTACTGTCTAATAAAGCTTGAAAATGCACAAAAAATGATCTTTAAAAAAAAAGATATATACATTGAACATTTAAAAACATTAATCATGTTACAGACTACATATTGCAAACATAAGATAATCATATATAAACGAAAATAACTGTCTCACACTTTAGGCAAGGCAAGGCAAGTTTATTTATAGCACAATTCAGACACAAGGCCATTCAAAGTGCTTTACAGGGGCAAGATTAAAATACATAAAACACATTATAAAACATTTAAAAGCGAATAAAATAAGCAAATAAAATAAAAAGTACAGGTTAAAATGGAAACAAAACAGTCTTCAGACTCGATTTAAAAGAACTGAGAGTTGCAGCAGACCTCAAGTTCTCTGGGAGTTTGTTCCAGATATTTGGTGCATAAAAACTAAAAGCTGCTTCTCCTAGCTTTACACTCCTCATATTAATAACATATGTAGGCCTATGTGTATTTTTATTTCCCTGTAAAGCACTTTGAATGGCCTTGTTTCTGAATTGTCCTTTAGAAATAAACTTGCCTTGCCTTTTGCATAGATGTATAATAATTAAAGGTGCTGTAAGCGGAATGGTTCTTTTAGCTAACTTCCTGTCAGTTACTGCAGTTAGCAGTCCCCTCGCTCGTCCCTACGTCACCACATTAATGCACTGCGGTCTTCAAGCAGCGAGTTATCTAGCATCATCTCAGATCCATAAGTGTGATAAAACATGATAAAAACCATCACAACAGACATTGGGAAGGATTTTTACCTGCTCCACCATTGTAGGCGCATACACATTCACCCATCTGTTGCTCTGGCGTGCACCGGCAGTGAGACCATGAGTGAGACGGGTGTCGGTTTGTAGCGTTCTCTCTTGTGATTGGATATCAATTTCGGGATCCTCCAATAAGTTTATTTGCCGATTACATGCAGAGCAGCTGACTGAGAGATCGGCTTTATGAAACACGCACATTATGTAAGTGATCACTGTATGAATAAAGAGCGATTTAACACTTGTATTAACATAAATAAACTGCTTACTTCACCTTTAACTGGTTTGGTTAAAGGTTTTAAGGCTCTAGTATGTACATAAAGCGAAACGTTTTAAGGTTAAAGGAATACTTCACCCATACGGAACCGGCGTTCTATCATTATAAAATCGCTATTATAACATAATGAATGAGGTTTTTCTTCCCTCAGTCTTCCCTCAGTCTTCCCTTGGCCCAGCTGTCCTGTTAATCCTGACCCTTACTGTGATGTCACAAGAAGGAAACTGTAGGGTTAGACAGTGAGACCATAAAACACTCTTTCTGCCTTTTCTCAGGCTAAGATGATCCGATTAAATTTTTTTTTTGCACATTTATACTAAATAGGATCTCCGAGTTCAATACACCTTCATATTCCAATCGGTGAAGTAGGCCTTTAATACACAGCCTAGGCCACTGTAAACATGTTGCTATAGCTATGGAGGTTTACAATCTCACTTTACAGAGCCTAGGCTGTGTATTAACGCAACATTTTTATATATGAAAAAAAAACGGGGATGCGACGGATATGAAAGGAAGAGGCAAGATCAAGGTGCAATGTTATCATGAAATAAACAAGTAAAAGTATGTCCCAATTGTAGCATACTGCATCCTAACTAGATTATTTCTTATGGTCAGATGTAGTATGTAGAATAGAAAAAAGATGAGATTTGGAACGCAGGGATAATTTTAGATACTAAAAACCTTGTTCCAGACCTGTTTTATAAAACCCAAATGTGTCTGTGTCTGTGTCTGTGTCTGTGTCTGTCTGTGTGTGTGTGTGTGTCTGTGTGTGTGTGTGTGTGTGTGTGTGTGTATGTCTGTCTGTCTGTCTGTGTGTGTGTGTGTGTGTGTGTGGTATGTCTGTCTGTGTGTGTGTGTGTGTGTGTGTGTGTGTGGTGTGTGTGTGTGTGTGTGTGTGTGTGTGTGTGTTATGTCTGTCTGTGTGTGTGTGTGTGTGTGTGTGTGTGTGTGTGTGTGTGTGTGTGTGTGTGTGTGTGTGTGTGTGTGTGTGTGTGTGTGTGTGTGTGTGTGTGTGTCTGTGTGTCTGTGTGTCTGTATGTCTGTCTGTCTGTCTATCTGTTGTGTGTGTGTGTGTGTGTGTGTGTGTGTGTGTGTGTGTGTGTGTGTGTGTGTGTGTGTGTGTATGTCTGTCTGTGTGTGTGTGTCTGTCTGTCTGTGTGTGTGTGTGTGTCCACTGCTGCAGGTGCATTTACATTTCTAAGGGGTCGGAGAGGGACACTCATTAAGGCTGGCCCATAATTAATCCTGGATTAGCATTGTGGGGCTAGGAACACACACACACACACACACACACACACACACACACACACACACACACACACACACACACACACACACACACACACACACACACACACACACACACACACACACACACACACACACTCTCTCCCTCTCCCTCTCCCTCTCCCTCTCTCTCTCCCTCTCCCTCTCTTTCTTTCTTTCTTTTCTTTCTTTCTTTCTTTCTTTCTTTCTTTCTTTCTTTCTTTCTTTCTTTCTTTTCTTTCTTTCTTTCTTTCTTTCTTTCTTTTTCTCTTTCTCTTTCTCCCTCTCCCTCTCCCTCTCCCTCTCCCTCTCCCTCTCTCTCTCTCTCTCTCTCTCACACACACACACACACACACACACACACACACACACACACACACACACACACCACACACACAATGGGCTTACATCAAACAGTACTTTGTCTGTCTGTGTGGGATCGTTAACCCAATAACTCCTGTTGCATCATATTTGATATATATGAACGTTAAGAGCAACATTTATATTTTACATTTTTACATATTTACTGTATGGAAGCAGCTTTAATATTTAAATACCTACTTCACCGGTTGGAATATGAAGGTGTATTGAACTATGAGATCCTATTTAGTATAAATGTGCAAAAAAAAAATGTAATCGGATCATACTAGCCTGAGAAAAGGCAGAAAGAGTGTTTTATGGTCTCACTGTCTAACCCTACAGTTTCCTTCTTGTGACATCACAGTAAGGGTCAGGATTAACAGGACAGCTGGGCCAAGGGAAGACTGAGGGAAGACTGAGGGAAGAAAAACCTCATTCATTATATTATAATACTGATTTTATAATGATAGAACGCTGGTTCCTTATGGGTGAAGTATTCCTTTAAGATTGCATACTTTATTAAATGGACAATATGAGGAACTTTTGAAGGTGGAGTCAGAGATTCTGGAGAACGCTTGTTGTCAAAATCACTTTATTGTCTAAATCAAATGTCAAATAAATGTAAATCAAAATCAGTGACATTTTTTTAATTTAAATTAACAGAAAGGGTAGTTATTTGTTGAATTAAAAAAATCTTTTTATGGAAAAATAGGGCAAGAAAATCCACAGTTTAAAAGGATATTTAATATGTTATATGTTTATAATAAAGTTTATACTTCTTCCTACTCCTTTTCAGGCATATCAATTCAATATGTTATTTGTTTATTTTTTGTTTATTTTTTTGTTTATTTGTATTTGTGAAATCATTTGAACATATTTTTTTATTGTATTTTCATGCTTTTAATTTTTTCTTTTTTTGATATGTCTGAAATAAAACTGAATCAATCAATCAATATGAAGGGAGATAAATGCAACAGGCTGGAACTAGCTGCAGACATTAGCACCAGAATACCCCGGGAATATACCTCCTATCATCATATTATCAGCCCCTCAGACTGTGTGTGTGTGTGTGTGTGTGTGTGTGTGTATGTGTGTGTGTGTGTGTGTGTGTGTGTGTGTGTGTGTGTGTGTGTGTGTGTGTGTGTGTGTGTGTGTGTGTGTGTGTGTGTGTGTGTATATGTATGTGTGAGTGTGTGTGTGTGCGCGTGTGTGTGTGTGTGTCTGCGTCTGTGTCTTTGTCTGTGTGTGTGTGTGTGTGTCTTTATCTGTGTGTGTGTGTGTGTGTGTGTGTGCGTCTGTGTGTGTGTGTGTCTTTATCTGTGTGAGTGTGTGTGTGCGTCTGCGTCTGTGTCTTTGCCTGTCTGTGTGTGTGTGTGTGTGTGACGTGTGTGTGTGTGTGTGTGTGTGTGTGTGTGTGTGTGTGTGTGTGTGTGTGTGTGTGTGTGTGTGTGAGAGAGATGATAGTAAAGATAATTTTTATTGCCTCCTATAAAAGCGGAGGGACATTTGACAAAGGTCGTGACAAAAAGGATTCAGACCCATTGAAACTTCGTCCAATCAAAAGGCAGCATTCACAGTTGGTGGTGTGTGTGTGTGTTGTGTGTGTGTGTGTGTGTGTGTGTGTGTGTGTGTGTGTGTGTGTGTGTGTGTGTCTGTGTGTGTGTGTGTGTGTGTGTTGTGTGTGTCTGTGTTGTCTGTGTGTTGCTGTGTCTGTGTGTGCGTCTGCGTCTTTGCCTGTGTGTGTGTGTGTGTGTGTGTGTGTGTGTGTCTGTGTATGGCTCTCTCTGTGTGTGTGTGTGTGTG
>CM047505.1:32617433-32622433 GCA_026122265.1 Ammodytes dubius | reverse complement strand
AAACAAACAGTGTTGCCAAAGCATTACAAATATTACAAATAATACTAATAATAACAAAAAAAACTTAAGAACAAAATGTACATATTGTATATAACAATTGTGTGATTGTATACTCTCTCTCTCTGCCTCTATCTCTCTCCCCTCTCTCTCTCTCTGTCTCTCTCTGTCTCTCTCTGTCTCTCTCTCCCTCTCTGTCTCTCCTCTCTCTCTCTTTCTCTCTCTGTCTCTTTCTCTGTCTCTCTCTCCTCTCTCCTTTTCTCACTCACTCTCTGATTTTACAGTGCAATCTTTTCTACTCAGTTCTTACTTTGAACATCGTTACAACTTTTTAGATTTGTCCAAATACATGTCATGCAGCAAAATCAAAAATATGATCATAAATAATATATACTAAGTTTGTTGAGGGACTTCAAAACCAAACGTGAGACTAGAATATGTTTGTAAACCAAACTGTGGTCCCTGCTGCTGTAAACAACAACAACAACAGTGAAACAGTAACTTTTCAGGAAGCTTTCTAACTTCAAACAGTGTTCCAGGGATCTACATTTCCCTGTGAGGAAAGTTTGTTTATTCAGTTATTATGAGAATATACCTTAGAACATTTTTCACTTCTCTGACACACACAAAGTTACACACTGCAGCTTTGACTGTCAGGAGTTTATAAAGTGAGTTAAGCGATAGAAGATGTTGACATGATTCCTTACGGTAGCGCACAACACACACACACACACACACACACACACACACACACACACACACACACACACACACACCACACACCACACACACACACACACACACACACACACACACACACACACACACACACACACACACACACACACACACACACACACACACACACACACACACACACAACACACACACACACACACACACACACACACACCACAACACACAACACACACACACACACACACACACCACACACACACACACACACACACACACACACACACACACACACACACACACACACACACACACACACACACACACACACACAACACACACCTACACACACAAGTTTGTTCTAAATATTTTTGCTATGCTGTAGGAAGCATGTAGGGACATTCCTCTTGAGTCCTTCCACGGGAGATTCAACTGCCCCAAGCAACATCGCGTGTGATGGGCACAAATCATGGCCCTACCAACGTCCTACTCATACTAACGTCCTACTCATACTAAAATCCCTACTAATGCTCTACTCATACTAAAAGCCCTACTAACGTCATACTAAAAACCCTACTAATGCCCTACTCATACTAAAAGTCCTTCTAAAGTCCTACTCATACTAAAATCTCTACCAACGTCCTACTCATACTAACGTCCTACTCATACTAAAATCCCTACTAATGCTCTACTCATACTAAAAGCCCTACTAACGTCCTACTCATACTAAAATCCCTACTAACGCTCTACTCATACTAAAGCCCTACTAACGTCCTACTCATACTAAAAGCCCTACTAAAGTCCTACTCATACTAAAAGCCCTACTAACGTCATACTAAAAGCCCTACTAAGGTCCTACTCATACTAAAATCCCTACTAACGTCCTACTCATACTAAAAGCCCTACTAACGTCCTACTCATACTAAAATCCCTACTAACGCTCTACTCATACTAAAATCCCTACTGACGTCCTACTCATACTAAAAGCCCTACTAACGTCATACTAAAAGCCCTACTAATGCCCTACTCATACTAAAAGTCCTTCTAAAGTCCTACTCATACTAAAAGTCCTTCTAAAGTCCCACTCATACTAAAATCCCTACTAACGTCCTGCTCATACTAAAAACCCTACTAACGCTCTACTCATACTAAAAGTCCTTCTAAAGTCCTATTCATACTAAAATCCCTACTAACGTCCTACTCATACTAAAATCCCTACTAACGTCCTACTCATACTAAAAGTCCTTCTAAAGTCCTACTCATACTAAAATCCCTACTAACGTCCTGCTCATACTAAAAGTCCTTCTAAAGTCCTATTCATACTAGAAGCCCTACTAACGTCCTACTCATACTAACGTCCTACTCATACTAACGTCCTACTCATACTAACGTCCTACTAACATCATACTAAAAGCCCTACTAACGCCCTACTCATACTAACGTCCTACTCATACTAAAATCCCTACTAACGCTCTACTCATACTAAAAGCCCTACTAACGTCCTACTCATACTAAAAGCCCTACTAACGCTCTACTCATACTAAAAGCCCTACTGACGTCCTACTCATACTAACGTCCTACTCATACTAAAATCCCTACTAACGCTCTACTCATACTAAAAGCCCTACTAACGTCATACTAAAAGCCCTACTAATGCCCTACTCATACTAAAAGCCCTACTAACGTCATACTAAAAGCCCTACTTATGCCCTACTCATACTAAAAGTCCTTCTAAAGTCCTGCTCATACTAAAAGGCCTACTAATGTCACACTAGTAAAATGTAGGGTTTGACAGTGAGACCATAAAACACTCTTTCTGCCTTTTCTCAGGCTAGGATGATCCGATTTCTAAAATGTTTGAAGGTGTATTGAACTCTGAGATCCTGTTTAGTATAAATGTGCAAACATTTTAGAAATCAGTTCATCCTAGCCTCAGAAAAGGCAGACACACAAACACACACAACACACACACACACACACACACACACACACACTACAGTGGTGGGAGCCTGGGGGGCAAAGGGTCCGGTGGAATGCGGCCGATCTAATCCCATCCTGCGACAGAAGATGTTTTAGCAGATCTCCTCCCATCCACACACACACACACACACACACACACACACACACACACACACACACACACACACACACACACACACACACACACACACACACACACACACACACACACACACACACACGCACACACACACACACACACACACGCACACACACACGCACACACACACACACACGCACACACACACACACACACACACGAGTAGACCCTTTAGTTTGACGTTCCCATGAAAACCTCCGGAACCAGATAAGGGCTGTTTTGCTTAGCGCTCAGACTTTAGACTTCCACACCAACAGAAGCCACTCAGCGATGAAATCAAACACAATGCCAGAAACTATATGTGATGGTTAGGAGTCAGGATATATCAAGAGCAGGGTGGGAAGTCATGCAGAAAAAAGGCTGAGCACTGCAGATTTAACATATCGAGACAAAATTAACGAAGATAGATAGATAGATAGACAGACGGACGGAACGGACGGACGGACGGACGGACGGACAGATAGATAGATAGATAGATAGATAGATAGATAGATAGATAGATAGATAGATAGATAGATAGATAGATAGATAGATAGATAGATAGATAGATAGATAGATAGATAGATAGATAGATAGATAGATAGATAGATAGATAGATAGATAGATAGATAGATAGATAGATAGATAGATAGATAGATAGATAGATAGATAGATAGATAGATAGATAGATAGATAGATTCAACTAATGCACAAGACAAAGTAAACAAAGACTTAGTCAAAACATTATTTGATTCCCACATGCTAATGTTTCAAAGACGAAGCAAATACGAAATACTTTTTTTTTTTTTCTTACCTTTATTTATACATGTACAGTAAATCCCATTGAGACCGAAGACTCTTTTTAAAGGGAGACCTGTTCCCATTCACACGTTACCATTCACACTCACATTCATACACCGATAGCAGCAGCAGCAGCTACCACGCAGGGTGCAAGCTAACTATCAGGAGACATTTAGGGTTCAGTGTCTCTTTGCCCAGGGACACTTGGACATGTGGCGCGGAGACGGAATGTAATAATCAAAGTAGTAACCAAGCTTCACAATATCACATTCTTGATCTATCTATGAGAAAACATCTCCCATTTCCCGTTTTGTATTGTTATGCTTTCTGTAGGTGTCAGTATGGGAATGTGGCCTTTTGTCAAAGTTTCAAATAAAGCTGTGAGAATATTCAAATATTGCCTCTTTGAAAAGATAGATTGACAGACAGACAGACAGACAGACAGACAGACAGGCAGGCAGACAGACAGACAGACAGACAGACAGACAGACAGACAGACAGACAGACAGACAGACAGACAGACAGACAGACAGACAGACAGACAGACAGACAGACAGACAGACAGACAGACAGACAGACAGACAGATAGGCAGACAGACAGACAGATATTCCATGGGAACCTCAGTGGCTATAGCATTCATAGCAGCGTGGTCTAACACACACAGACAGCCGAGTCAGCTCCTCCCTGTGTCTCTGTGTGTTCACTCAACAATGTCTTTACACACTATGACATAACACAGCCTCAAGGCACGGACTGTCTGTCTGTCTGTCAGTCTGTCTGTCTGTCAGTCTGTCTGTCTGTCTATCTATCTATCTATCTATCTATCTATCTATCTATCTATCTATCTATCTATCTATCTATCTATCTATCTATCTATCTATCTATCTATCTATCTATCTATCTATCTATCTGAGACTGCTCTGGTTAAGGTCCTCAATGACATCCATTTAAACACAGACAGTGGCAAAAGTTCTGTCTTAGTTTTACTGGATCTCAGTGCCGCTTTTGACACAGTTGACCACAGCATATTACTAGATCGACTAGCAAACTGGGTTGGACTTTCTGGAACTGTACTAAGCTGGTTTGAATCCTACTTAAAGGATAGAGACTACTATGTGTCAATAGGCAATTTCACATCTGAGCGAACAAATATTGAATGCGGGGTCCCCCAAGGTTCCATTCTTGGCCCTCTTCTATTTAACATCTACATGCTCCCACTAGCTCAGATTATGAATAAGAACAAATTATGCTACCATAATTATGCAGACGACACACAACTTTACATAACCATATCACCAGGAGACTACAGTCCGATACAGGCACTGAGTAAGTGCATTGAACAAATCAATGATTGGATGTGCCAAAATTTCCTTCAATTAAACAACGATAAAACTGAAGTAATTGTCT
>CM047505.1:32589933-32612433 GCA_026122265.1 Ammodytes dubius | reverse complement strand
TTCTGCATGTTTTTAAGAAAGAAAATGCCTCATAAATCAGACAATGAACAACATATGAACAAATCCTTCTGTAATAACCTTCAGAATAGTGCTAAGAATGATTATGGAAAGTTTAGTTGATGTAAGTGCTTTAGAAGTTGAGATTTTTAGTTCAGAGTATACAAGAAAACTAATGTTGAGGTAATGTCCGTTAAAGATGGTTGTACAGGAGAAATATACAGACGCAAACAGAAAAGGTTTAGTCAAATAAACACCTGAATGTACATGTTGGACCTTTGATTTATACTAGTATGAAAGAAGACATGTTATGGAAGATACATAGACAACAATCCCAGTGATAACATTGCCATCAAGCTGCAGAGCCCTAAGCAAGTGGAAATGTAAATTCTTCCGTCTGAAGATGTTTTGGTTGTAATGATGTGGATTTCCTGATTGAGCTAGCTCACATTATTAGACTAAATGAGTTTCAACCGCAGAAACTAATAATAGACTTGGGCGACTGTGGCTCAGGTGGTTAAGCGGGTTGGTGGTTCGATCCCTGCCCTGCCACCTGTGTCATGGTCGTTGTGTCCTTGGGCAAGACACTTCACCCACCTTGCCTGGTGTGAATGTGTATGACTGCTGTATGTTTGAGGTGGGGGTCGGAGGGGCCGATGGCGCTGAATGGCAGCCACGCTTCCGTCAGTCTGCCCCAGGGCAGCTGTGGCTACTATGGTAGTTTACCACCACCAGTATGACTGTGTGTGAATGAATGGAACCTGGAACCCTGTAAAGCGTCTTTGAGTGCCTTGAAAAGCGCTATATAAATCCAATCCATTATTATTATTATTATTAAAGGAGGTTAGTGTAATCTATTCCCTATCTAAGTGAGTGTGTTGTCTAAAAAAAGCTTGAAAAAAAAAAGTATATTTTTTCCTTCAGTGTCTCAAATTAAACTTAATGCCTGAACAAAAGCTCCTTCTTAAGTCTTTGATAGAGTTTTAGTTGTAAACTGGTCGCTCATGTTGAGATAATGAAAAACCTCATTCATTATATTATAATAGTGATTTTATAATGATACGATGCCGGTTCCGTGTGGGTGAAGTATTCCTTTAAACTGTTACATTTTACAACTGTACATGTTTGATAGAGTGTTATATGAATTGGGGCGACTGTGGCTCAGTTGGTAGAGCGGGTCGGCTGATGATCAAAGGGTTGGAGGTTCGATCCCCGCCCTGCCACCTGTGTCATGGTTGTTGTGTCCTTGGGCAAAGACACTTCACCCACCTTGCCTCGTGTGAATGTCGATAGTTAGCCTGCTATCAGTGTATGAATGTGTGTTTGAATGGTAACGTGGGAATGGGAACAGGTCTCCCTTGTAAAAGAGTCTTCGGTCTCAATGGGATTTACCTGTAGAAATAAAAGGTAAGAATATGTTCACTGGTCGCGCACATCTCCTTATCACTTTTCCAGCCCAGCTATAGACTGTGAATCCGTTGGACGGAGAACTGATAAGGGCATGTGCATGACAATAGCTACAGATACCAAGGACACAACATGCATTTTTGTATATATATATATATTTTTTTTTTAAGGTATTTTTTTTTAAAGAATTTTTTTTTGGGTGTTTTAACCTTTATTTAAGATACTGGACACAACTTGTATATTTTTTATTATTATTTTTTTTTTTTTAAGATTTTTTTTTGGTGTTTTAAGATGTATTTGATAGCTTGAAGTAGACAATCACAAGACCGGACACAACTTGTAAATTTTTATTTATTTTTTATTTTATTTTTAAATGTATTTTTTTGGGGTGTTTTTTAACATTTATTCAACAGCTTGAAGCGACAAATACCAGAGACAACTTTTAATTTTTTTTTTTTTTTTAAGGGATTTTTGGGGTGTTTTAAGATGTATTTGACAGTTTGAAGTAGAGAGTGACAGAATTGAAATGGAGAGAGAGAGAGAGAGAGAGAGAGAGAGAGAAAGAGAGAGTGAGAGAGAGAGAGAGATGTATTTGATAGAGAGAGAGAGAGAGAGAGAGAGAGAGAGGGAGAGAGAGACAGAGAGAGAGTGAGAGAGACAGAGAGAGAGAGAGTTTAGTTTAGTTTGGGGGCATTGGGTTCAACACAGGAGTCTATGGATGTATTGTTACAGAAATACCAAGTTATTACATATAGCCATGTCTTGTGTTATGTATGTAATGTAGATCTTACTGTGAGTGTTAACCATGAAAGTCCAACTAAAAGATTTTGACTCTACCATTTTGTGTGGAGTATCATTTAATAAACTTTACACATCTGTATCGGAGAAAGTGAGACATAATTCAGCTAATATTTGATTGAGTATACAGCTCTGGATAAATTCAGAGACCAGTCTGGATTTTTCTTCAATCTTCATCTCTACATTACTTCATGGAAATGCTCTTTATGACAAGAATTGTTTAGGGGGAATTTGGTAGAAATGTTGTCAGTAGTTTATATTATAAAACTAAATTGTTCATGCTACTCAAAAAAAGCGCTTTATAATTCAAGTCCATTTACCATTTACTATAGAACTTAAAAATTGTTAGCCTCATAGCATATTAGCCTAAATCATATTTACTCTACTCTACTTTTATTCTACATCTACTCTATTCTACATCTACTTTTCGTTAGCCTAATAGCATAATTGCCTCAGTCATATTTTAAGGGTGATAGGGCCGGTTTCGCAGACATGGATTAAGCCTAGTTCTGGACTAAATTGTACTTTCAATGGACAATCTCCATTAAAAATTCCATTTAGTCCAGGACTAGGCTTAATCAATGTCTGTGAAACTGGCCCATAGAGTAGGGTAAAGTAGATGTAGAGTAGAGTAAAAGTAGAGTAGAGTAAATATGATTTAGGTTTGTCTTTGCGCTTGTGTCGTGCGAACAGAGATGTTAGAAAATGATTTGAAAAGCCTGGAGGCAGCTAGGAGCTCTGGCACACCTGGTCTAGCACACACACACACACACACACACACACACACACACACACACACACACCACACACACACACACACACACACACACACACACCACACACACACACACACACACACACACACACACACACACACACACACACACACACACACACACACACACACACACACACACACACACACACCTGGTCTAACGTTCCTTCCCTGAAATATGACAAGAAAGCAGGAATGTAGATTCATTCCTTTGTGATGAAAAGGGCAAAAACACAAGGCCAAGAGTCAAGAGTCAAGCCCAGCGTTTGACACACACACACACACACACACACGCACACACACACACACACACACGCACACACACACACACACACTGGGGGCCCGTAGCTAGCAACATGCCCGTTCACAAAGTCCAGGCTGTGTATTAACACTGGATTGTTTTCAATGCACACACAGTACAGAAAGGTAGTGGATCGTGAGGAGATATTCACTGATTTTGACAAAAAGTGATTTTGACAACAAGCGTTCTCCAGAATCACTGACTCCACCTTTAAAACAGTCAGTGTGTCTTACTTTACTATATATATACATGTGTGTAAGAGGTGAAGTGTACAGCAAAAAGGTGCATAGGACATTAATGTATATGAAAAATGTTACGCACTATGGCTTTAATGTTTTTTTTGCATAGGGACAAGTGTGTAGCATGAAGCAATGCCAGACACCACAGCAGTTTTTAGCTATAAGGTCAAATGTAATGCATGTCCCTTGCTGATACTTTGAAAAATAGGTAAAGAACAATGTTGTCATGCTAACGGTGGATACAACACTGTAAAATGTATGAAAAAATTAAATTTTCGAGCATGTAGAAAGTGTGTCTGTTTTTTTTGTTTTTTTTAAATTCTATTTCTTTTTTTGCTTTTGTTTGTTTTTTATTTATTCATCTATTTTTTTATTGCTCGCATGTTCGAAATAAAGACAATCAATCAATCAATCAATCAATCTGCAGTTACATGTGCTAAAGACTTATGCACCATATATAACTTCATAAAATAAACCCTATGATGACACGTTGACATGATACAGCCTGACAGGCGCGATCCCTGTAACCTCACTGAGTCAACCGCTCAGCTGGAATACAATCCGCTGAGTGATTAGTAATATAATGCGTGTCACTGCCAACATGAACACTGAGACATGATCTTAACACACCCACAAACACGCAGGCTCGGCATTTGGGCGCTTTACTCACAGCTCAATGGGTTTCTAGTTTCAGTCAGAGGAGCATACCTCGTACTATCATACTCTCTTAGTCAAAACTTTAAACTTTTTATATTAATGGTAAATGGACTCCACTTATAAAGCTCTTTTCCCTGGTTTTTCACAGACTCAAAGCGCTTTACATTGTTTTGTACACATTCACCCAATCACACACACATTCATACACCGATAGCAGCAGCAGCTACCACGCAGGGTGCAAGCTAACTATCAGGAGCAATTCGGGGTTCAATGTCTCTTTGCCCAGGGACACTTCGACATGTGGCAGGTAGGTGGGGGATCGAACCTTCGACCCTGCACTCCAGAGGCGACCTCCCTACCCACTTCGCCACTCTTTTCTGCCCACTTCCATTCCACCCTGATAGCTTTTTAAAATAGTATTTTCAAAGCAGGTGTATTTATTGTCTTATTTTATCTGCGTTCCAATCCCCATACTATATATACTATTTAGTATGGTAGAAAAAAAGATTTAGGATGTCCCAATTCTTGTGGCCAGATTTAGTATGGTTAGAAATACCCGGATGTCCTACTACAAGAAAGAGTATGCGATTTCAATTGTTTTCTCATTTATCTGGATTTTTAGTGTTGAAAACTGCATCCTATTTGGGGTGATTCTGACCAACAATCCAGTGCAAACCTGAAGTGACGTCACATCGACGAAGCCTCCATATGAAAACAAACAGGGATGCAACGGATATAAAAGCAAGAGGCAAGATCAAGGCGCAATGTTATGATGAAATAAATAAGTAAAAGTATGTCCCAATTGTAGCATACTGCATCCTAACCAGATTATTGTAATGGTCAGATGTAGTATGTAGAATAGAAAAAATAAAGAGTATGAGATTTGGAACGCAGGGACAGTACATCTTCAGATGCATGTGCCACTCACAAACACAGGATGGCGCCAGATTCACCCTTTTTCAAACACATCTTTTTTTTCAGATATTATTTTATGTGAGACAATACAATAAACCAAAATGTGATACAAGAATAAAATAAAAATAAGAAGAGTAAAGTTAAATAAAACTAGCAGTTGCAGTGCAAAATTAAATATTTCGTGTGCTTCTTATCTTCAGACACTTTTCAAACTCTTTCCCCTATACATATTACTCTAGAAACACCCTCAGTTTAAAATGTGCCAATAACCAGGTTACATACGGCTCGATTCGGTGAATGTTGCAAGGTGACGTGACTCAAAAAGACTGATTTTCGATTGTTTTCTAATAGCAAGTCACTGTGTTTAAATAAAAACACACAAACAAGTGGTTCAGTTATTGCATGTGTTATTTAATAACTGCCACACAAAATAAAAATCCCTTTTAATTTGACATTTATTGCTTAAAAGTATGATATACTGTATAATATTGCTGTAGAATGCTTTGTTAAGTATGCTTGATTCTCTCACCCTTAACAATGAAAGCAGCAACACACACAAACACACACACACAGGCACGCACACACACACACACACACACACACACACACACACACACACACACACACACACACACACACACACACAATCACTCAGTAGTGCAAAATGTCCCACAAACACACACACACACACACACACACACACACACACTCAGTAGTGCACACTTTAAAAAAATCGAACTTACAATTACAAACAACCACCAAAAAAAGTGCATTCAAAAAGCCAGTGTTACCTCATTATGCTAAGGACATAGCTGCACACCAAACCCCTACAATCAAGCCCTTTATAATAAAGCATCATACAGCTCCGGGAAAAATGAAGAGACCAGTCTGGATTGTTCTTCAATCTTCATCTCTACATTACTTCATGGAAATGCTCTTTAATGACAAAAAAAGTATTGTGAATTTGGTAGAAATGTTGTCGGTAGTTTATAGTATAAAACCAAAATGTTCATTCTACTCAAACATATGCCTGTAAATAGTAAAACGAGAGACACTGGACATTTGGAGTGGTCTCTTGATTTTTTCCAGAGCTGTATATGATAATAATACGGTATGTGCAGGGAATATAAAGTGGAAGCATTAATATCAAATCAACAGACTGGCTTGTGAGGCTAAATAGTGCAATTTGTTCTTCACTCATCTGCTAATCTTTCAGCTCTATACGATTGTAACAGAGTAAAGCATCCTTATACATAAATGCATTGTTCGTTTGCATTGGGTTAAAGCTATAGTGCGTAACTTCTGTCGCCCCCCATGAGGAATTCTAAGTAACAACAACACTAGTCGGTGCATCGCCATCTACATGCAGTGACGTGCGGTCAGGGTAGGCAAGGTAGGCAGTGCCTACCCTGGCGCCATGTGCAAAAAAATAAAAATAAAATAAAATATTTTTTTTATTTAATAAACTTATATTTGTATTATTACTGTTAATTATTTCGATCTTTACATGTAATCCGCGATTACTTTAAAAAAGTGTAGACATTTTGATTAGAAAGGTGGCAGTTAGTAAGTTACGCCAAAAAAATATTGTGCTTTTGCTGTTTCCCATTCATTGTGTACGGCAAAGAATCAGTGCTTTTGCGCCTATTCATTGTGGACGGCAAGAAAAAAAAAGTTTTCGCGCATGCGCACTTGATTCTGTATTATTTAACATGTACGCAAATAAGCGGAATTCTTTGTGCTTTTTTTACGTAAATGGTATGCCACATAAGCCTTTACGTTACATATCATTCATGGACCAATTAAAATCGAGATATTACTAGACATTTACGCAGCTTAGGCCAACGTCATTACGTTGGCAATGCTCATTCACGTCGCGTTACCCCCGCGGATTTTTAAGTAAACATTGCAGCTGCCGTGTCCGTGCCCGCAGATATTTCAGACTGGAGGAATTTTAACAAATTGGATTATAATTTAAAAAGGAACAGAATGAATAGCAAGAGAAAGGCCTGCGCCAGCCTTGGACGGTGTACAGCAGCAACAGGGACAAACAATGTTCGAGCATTTCAAACGGACAGGTAGCCTACATGGACGGAAGGATGCTAGCTAGCTGTGCTGTCAGTCAGACTGTCACTGGATTACTATCGTCTTGCTTATTTCTACAGCCAGGGAGTCAGATTGGTGAGTCAGAAACTTGTTTGGGGTTTATTTAATAATACAGTTGGATGAATTGATACCGAGTGCAATCCATTCTGCATTTTATATTCAATTGAGCAGTTGTGTTTTCATTGTTACTGACGGACAAACCTAAGCTCTGCAATGTGGATAAATGGTTACATTCTGATGCTGGACAGGTCCATGGGGCATATGCTACTGGTACTTTATCTATTAAGATAAAGTTTATGGAGTGGAGTTGCCATCAGTTATGCTGTAGTCCTACATAATGATGAATGCTGTCTTTTATTTTTAAGTTGAAAGAAGTAGTACCGGTAGTTTGAATCGGCGAAGGTTTGACTTGTTGCCTTACGTTTTTTCGGCCCTCGGTGTGAGGGACGGGTCCGTTAAGTCGATGGATGCGATGTTTAATCATTTAGACCAAACTACAGTAGGCTACGGGCAAACCTGAAGTCACCGTCGTGACATTTCATATACGTCCCGTCTGTGTGTGTGTGTGTGAGAGAGTGAGTGAGAGAGAGAGAGAGAGAGAGAGAGAGAGAGAGAGAGAGAGAGAGAGAGAGAAAGAAAGAAGGGGAGGAACTTATTTGAAATCAGCCGTGCGTGCCTGTTTGTTGTTTATTGTTTTTGATTTAACAATATATAGGTTTAGAGAAATCTGGCTTTCAGAACTCAGTGCCTACCCACTCACTGACCTCACCGCACGTCACTGTCTACATGAGGTAAAGCCTTCAGTGTTGGCACATGGATTTTATACCTTCTGCTGTACGTCCAGGTTTTTTTTTTTCTTAGCAGTAGAATCAACTACTGAAACATTTATTGGGCTCTTCTTGGGGATTTTTCTGAGCTCCTGCACTAGTGTCAGAGGGGGAGGGGGGGGGGGGGCACCAGTTTGTAAACGCTGCCATACTGAGAAATACAGAGAGAGTTTTGTGTGGAGCTGATAGGCTTAATTAACTTTGTGTCAACTTGTTTGGCAATAACTTGAATGTAACAGACATTCATTTATATAATAATAATAATAATTGATAGGTTTTATATAGCCTAGCGCTTTTTTGGAGGTCACTCAAAGACGCTTTACATTGTATAGAATATACATAAAAGAAAAGAAAAAAACAAGAAAACAAATTCAAAATAGAGTCAGGTGTGGTATGGGTGGAGTCAGGGATTGTATGCTTTCTTGAAGAGGTGAGTTTTGAGTTGGCTTTTGAACGAGTTTATAGAGTCTGAGTTTCGGATGTTTGGGGGGAGGGAGTAGCACTATGAAAAAAGTTACGCACTCTAGCTTTAAGATAGACTTAAACAGTGGGCTTGCTGTGTTTACGCCAGGCCGACCATGGAAGCACTGAGTTCCCAAAGCTTCTTGGCTGCTGCATCGTCCAATGCTTGAGGTGCAGCTGTTTTAGGGGCGCAGTCACTGTGTGGGAGAAGAAATAAAAAATATGATTAGGGAATTTAAGATTATATATTTTTTTAAATTCTGTTATAATACTTTTAAACTAATTGAAAACTGTTCAAATAAGTTGCTTTTCATTTAAATTAGTTATATATAATAATGTGTGCTGCTGTGTGTGGTTTACTACAGTCTTGGTGGTTCCAATGTGAAGCCACTGGCAGTATGGTAGGGACACACAAACACATAGAACAACACATCCAGGATGCCGAAAAACACACAAAAAAAAGTTGGAAGCAGTGTATGACATTTTTGAAGCTGCAACATTTCGGACTATTGTGCTAAACAAACAGTGTTTGCCAAAGCATTACAATGTTACAAATATTACATATAATAACAAAAGATAACGTCTCTCTCACTCACACACACACCCACCTATAATACAGCCCACTGTCACCAGCCAGCCCCTCATCCACAGCGCAGTATATGGATGTCTGTGCCCCCCCCCCCCTCTCTCTCTCTCTCTCTCTCTCTCCCTCTCTCCCTCTCTCCCTGTCTCTCGCTCTCTCTCTCCCTCCCTCCCTCTCTCTCTCTCCCCTCTCTCCCTCCCTCCCTCTCTCCCTCACCCTCCCTCCCTCCCTCCCATACACCCCCCCCCCACACACACACACACGTCAAAGCACTTATAAACCATTGTTTTTAAAAGGTATACAAATAAAGCTATTGTTACCTATAATACAGCCCACTGTCATCAGCCAGCCCCTCATCCACAGCACAGTATATGGTCGTCTGTGCCCCCTCCCTCTCTCTCTCTCTCTCTCTCTACCTCTCTCCCTCCCTCTCTCTTTCCCTCCCTCCCTCCCTCCACCCCCCCCCCCCCCCCCCCACACACACACACACATACCCACCTATAATACAGCCCGCTCTCACCAGCCAGGCTTTCATCCACAGCACAGTATATGGTGGTCTGTGCCCCCTGCCTGTCTGTCTCTCCCCTCTCTCTCTCTCTCTCTCTCCTCTCTCTCTCCCTCTCCTCTCTCTCTCTCTCTACCTCCCTCCCTCCCTCTCTCTCACACTCACTCACTCACACACTCCTTCCCTCACTCAGCTACTCTTCCTATCTCTCTCCCTCTCGTTCTCTCTCTCTCTGTCTCTCTCTCTCTCTCTCTCACTCACTCACTCCCTCCGTCACACCCCCACCCCCCACACACACACTTCCCCCCTCCCACCCCCCCACACACACACACATGTACCCACCTATAATACAGCCCACTGTCACCAGCCAGGCTTTCATCCACAGCACAGTATATGGTGGTCTGTGCTCCCTCTCTCCCTCTTTCCCTCTACCTCCCTCCCTCCCTCCCACCCCCCCCCCCCCCCACACACACACACACACACACACAACACCACCTATAGTACAGCCCACTGTCACCAGCCAGCCCCTCATCCACAGCACAGATATGTGGTCTGTGCTCCCTCTCTTCTCTCTCTCCCTCTCTCTCCTCTCTCTCTCTCTCTCACCTCTCTCTCTCTCTCTCTCCTCTCTCTCTCTCTCTCTCTCTCTCTCTCTCTCTCCTCTCTCTCTCTCTCTCTCTCTCTCTCTCTCTCTCTCTCTCTCTCTCTCTCTCTCTCTCTCTCTCTCTCTCTCTCTCTCCTCTCTCTCTCTCTCTCTCTCTCTCTCTCTCTCTCTCTCTCTCTCTCTCTCTCTCTCTCTCTCTCTCTCTCTCTCTCTCTCTCTCTCTCTCTCTCTCTCTCCTCTCTCTCCTCTCCTCTCTCTCTCTCCTCTCTCCCTCCCTCCCTCCCTCCCTCCCTCCCTCACACACACACACACACACACCTACCTATAGTACAGCCCACTGTCACCAGCCAGGCTTTCATCCACAGCACAGTATATGGTGGTCTGTGCCCCCTGCCTGGTGTTTTTCATCAGCATGATAAAGGGCCAGGCCAGCAGCCTCTTCCACAGGGCCAGCTCAGGGAAGAAATGTCTGCCCAGCTCAGAACGCACTACCCCTGGGTGCAGGCTGTACACACTCACACCGGTGCCTAGATAAAGGGGATTGATTGATAGATTGATTGTCTTTATTTCGAACATGCGAGCAATAAAAAAAATAGATGAATAAATAAAAAACAAACAAAAGCAAAAAAAGAAATAGAATTAAAAAAAAAACAGACACACTTTCTACATGCTCGAAAGGGGGTAGGAGGAAGTAAAAAACTTATCTAGTCCTACCCCTTAACTGGAAAATGGATATACAGTATTACTATTATTGTTAGATTTTTTATTGTTACCACTGTGTTATGGGGCAGAGGGGGGGACATTAAAATACATAGTTAGTTAGAATGCATGTAAACAAACAGGGATGAGACGAATATAGAAGCAAGAGGCAAGATCAAGGTGCAATGTTATGATGAAATAGATAAGTAAAAGTATGTCCCAAGTGTAGCATACTGCATCCTAACTAGATTATTTTTATGATCAAATGTAGTATGTAGAATAGAAGAAAAAAAAGAGTATGCGATTCGGAACGCAGGGATATGTTTGAACAGTGGTGTGTTCGTGGGACCCAGTGAGCGTGGGACATTCCAGTACCTTGTAGTCTAGCAGCCAGTTCCCTGCAGAACAGCACGTTGGCCAGTTTGCTCTGTCTGTAGCTCTCCGTCGGCTGGTAGCTCTGATCCAGGTTTATGTCATCAAAGTGAATACGCCCTGAAATACACACACACACACACACACACACACACACACACACACACACACACACACACACACACACACACATATAACAAACACACACACACACACACACACACACACACACACACACACACACACACACACACACACACACACACACAC
This sequence comes from Ammodytes dubius, assembly GCA_026122265.1. NCBI lineage: Eukaryota > Metazoa > Chordata > Actinopteri > Uranoscopiformes > Ammodytidae > Ammodytes > Ammodytes dubius. Next base: position 32,600,916 of record CM047505.1, on the reverse strand, counting down.
ACACACACCACACACACACACACACACACACACACACACACACACACACATAACAAACACAAGCAATGCAGTGAAGTTATTTTTTGTAAATACTTTATAGATTTTTTTTAACGCACAAACACAGAAAAAAGGAATACAAAAATTAAAAATGTATTAAAAAAATTAAACAACAAACATGGCGTACTCTACTATATAGGTTTCTATGTCAAATATCAAGCTGACAATAATCATCCTATAGCCTGAGAAAAGGCAGAAAGAGTGTTTTATGGTCTCACTGTCTAACCCTACATTTAACAGGACAGCTGGGCCAAGGGAAGACTGAGGGAAGACTGAGGGAAGAAAAACCTCATTCATTATATTATAATAGTGAATTTATAATAATAGAACTCTGGTTGCATATGGGTGAAGTATTCCTTTAATACTACATTCCATTTCTAAAATAAAATCATGCTCAAATTCTACACACTGCCCCTTTAAAACCAAAGCACAATAATCTTTAATATCTCACCTCTCTCGTGGACCAGACTGGACACTATAACCACGCGGCTCGGGGTGGATTTCTTCAGCAGATCGAGGAGACAGTTGGTCAGGAGGAAATGTCCGAGATGGTTCACACCAAACTGCATCTCAAACCTGTCCTCTGTCGCCCACTTAGGACACATCATGATCCCTGACAAGCACACAAACACATTAATGTGGAATAAATTTATTAATAAATGAATGAATTCATTTAATTTAAAGGTGGAGTCAGTGATTCTGGAGAATGCTTGTTGTCAAAATCACTTTTTTCTTTTTTGTCAATATCTCCTCATGATCTGCTACCTGTCCATTGCATGTGTGTGCTGAAAAAATATTGATATTAATTCCCAGCCTAGGCTCTGTAAACGGGAATGTTGTTTACATGTCTGTTTATTAACGCTGTTTTTTTTCCAGTTCATAACAGTACAGACAGGTAGCGGATCATGAGGAGATAATCACTGATAATGCTTTGTCCAGAATCGTCGACTCCACCTTTAATTGCTCATTTGTGAGAGTGGCGTTTTTTTGCGGTTGTGTTTTGCATTTGTGTTGACCCTTCTGAGCCACCGTATAAAAGATAGGAAGGCTATATCATTAGGGTTCTATTAATACTAAGACAGACATACATACCTGCGTTTTCTTTTTTTTTAAATATTTTTTGGCATTTTTATGCTTTATTGATAGTGTAGAGACAGAGTTGAAATGGGGCAGAGAGGGGAGTGACATGCAGAGAACGACCGCGGGCTGGAATCGAACCCGGGTCTGCTGCTGGCCGAGGCCCATGGGGGGGGGGCGCCCTACCAACTGAGCTAAGGGCGCCCATACCTGCGTTGTTGATGAGAATGTCCAGCCGTGTCTCGTGCTGTACTATGTCTCTGGCGAGAGTTCTGACCGACTGTAGTGAAGCCAAGTCCAGTTTCTTCACCACAAACGTTACCTGGAGGAATGTAGATTAGGCCTCTTTTGTTATGTTATTAATATGATAGGTTGCTTACACTCTCATCAACACAATTTATTGAGACATGTCAGTGCAAGTTCAAACAACACTAGGCCTTGGTCCAAGGTATGGAGAGATATGGACATATATGAGACCCTTTCTAAGGGAAAAAAAATTACAAAACATTTTTTTTCAGCTATTATGCACTAAATTAAATGTACTTATGGATATTATCATTACTTTCTACAAAATCTGCTAGGAAATAAAACAATTAAAATTCTACACACTGCAGGCTTAAAGTCTTATTTCTTGTATTGTAAAGTTGTTGCTACGTTACCGTTGCCGCTCTCCTGTCTGATGTGGTCGGCTGCGATGTGAGCTTTGGTTGTGTCTCTGCAGGCAAGGATCACTCGCGCCCCTTTAAGACAAACAAGAAACAGTGTCAAAAGTGTGTGTGTGTGTGTGTGTGTGTGTGTGTGTGAGTGAGTGAGTGAGTGAGTGAGTGAGTGTGTGTGTGTGTGTGTTTCTGTGTGTGTGAGTGTGAAACAGTAATATCTACACAAACACAAACACACACACACACACACACACACACACACACACACACACACACACACACACACACACACACACACACACACACACACACACACACACACACACACACACACACACACACACACACACACACACACACACACACACTGTCTTGTAAATAAATTAGAAGTTCTACCCATAGATTGTATGGTTCTACACTGGTGTGCGGTCTCCTTTGTATGTTTCCTAATACCAGTACTATCACCATTCATAATAGCCTGATATACAGTATAATCTTCCTGACAGTTTAAACACACCTATAGTGTCTGTATTGCAGCTACAGAGGCTTAAGAAACACACAAAGACGTGTGTGCGGGTGTGGCACTGGATGCCATTGTTATTAATCAGCTGGGGAAGTCGCTAGGGGTGGGGCTGCTCATACACACATTCCAATCTAAAGACCTCTCACAGAGCCAATTCCATCATAAACTTTCTCTCAAACTTCTGCTTATAACTAGGGCCCCCCCCCCCCCCCCCCCCCCCCATGGGCCTCGGCCAGCAGCGGACCCGGGTTCGATTCCAGCCCGCGGTCGTTCTCTGCATGTCACTCCCCTCTCTGCCCCATTTCAACTCTGTCTCTCTGCACTATCAATAAAGCATAAAAATGCCAAAAAAATAATCTAAAAAAATAAAATAAAAAAATTAATCTGTTTATAACTCACAAGCAGCAGTATGAGGTCTGCTGCAACTCTCAGCTCTTTTAAATCGAGTCTGAAGACTTTTTTGTTTCCATTTTAATCTGCAACTTTTTATTTTATTTACTTATTTTCATTCGCTTTTAAATGTTTTCTAATGTGTTTTATGTATTCTAATCTTGCCCCTGTAAAACACTTTGAATGGCCTTGTGTCTGAATTGTGCTATAGAAATACACTTGCCTTGTCTTGCCTATGAAAAGTGAAATTTGTCTTCACATATCAAAATGTGTAGGCCCTTTAGCTTCGGTAACCACATGTTTAAGACCGGAACAATATTACCTACATTTTGATATAAGAACCATGTACGTTAAGTGTTATTTGTGTAAGTTACAGCCACTTATGTCATGATAGCACGCTCACCTCGTTTGGCCATATCCAGCGCGGTCTCTTTCCCGATCCCTGTGTTAGCTCCAGTGATGAGGACTGTTTTCCCATCCAGTCTGACCTACACAGGATTCAAGACACAATAAGAAACATCAAAGAAATGAAATTCTTTCTTTGTTTTCCACATATTGAATGCCAAGAAATATATAAATATACAATAAAGTAAATAGAAAAAAAAGCTGAAAAAATATGGAATATAAAATTTACAAAGTCAATAGAAGAGCAGCAATAAATTAAAATCAAAATTAAAATTAAAATTAAAATTAAAATTAAAATTAAAATTAAAATTAAAATTAAAATTTAAATTAAAATTTAAATAAAAAATTAAAATTAAAATACAAATTAAAATAAAAAATAAATAAAAAATAAAAAATAGAAAAATTCAATAAAAAATAATAGTAAAATTAAAATTAAAATTAATAAAAAGTGTGCAGTTGTGCACTAGCATCCGGCCTGACCTTACTGTGACATGAGGGACCAGCCATCCATCTACGCACGGCCAGAATGCTCACACCTAGGAGGGGAGAGAAAATATATATGTGAGCCCCAATCCCAGCTGAAGACTTTTCTGTTTCCCTTTTAACCTGTTATTTGTATCTGTATAGATAGATAGACAGACAGACAGACAGACAGACAGATAGTGGAAGAAGATTCTTGCAAAGACCACATTACTAAACAAACAATAACAAGGCCAGAACGCGCCTAGTAGGAGGGATAATAATATTAACACAGTTAAAAACAACAGAATAACAAACACAGCAGAGATATTCTGAAGGATAAGGTCTTACTCAGGGTCGTTTCACATTCACATTATAACTGCCAATTTCAGTGTTTCTCTTGTTTTATTTTTTGTTTATTTTATGTAGAATCATTTATACTATTGAAGCTATGCCCACTAATTACATTTTTCTTTTTTGTTTGCTGCTAGTGTGTTTGTGTGTGTGTGTGAGTGAGTGTGTGGGAGAGTGTGTGTGTGTGTGTGTGTGTGTGTGTGTGTGTGTGTGTGTGTGTGTGTGTGTGTGTTTACTGTTTCTCTCTCTTTATGCTGTTGTACAATTTATTCCATCAGTGTAGAAATGAGTTTACCCCCTATGAAATGATATGTATTTATTGTTAACAAATTTACAAGGTACTACAATACCAAAAACACCCCACTATGCAGCCACAGTGACAGACAGGTTGGAGAACAATATAGACTACAGATAACAATATACAGGTAGCCTACGTTACAGTAGCCTACGAACAAGCAGTTTATTTCCTTGAAATTGACATTTAATAAAGAGTAGAAAAGTTCACAACACAAGAAACTCTTTATGATGAAAACATGTATTTACCTGCAACCAGAGCAACTGTGAGACCGGTGGCGTGGTTACTTATAAAGTCCCGCATCGCATCTGCGTAGTTTTGCATTTTAACGGCTGTTGTTTTATTTATTATTAATTATAAACAAACTTTAAATGACCACACGCCTAAGTGTTACGAAGACCGCAACATTAAACTGTATACAAAACTGTCTATATAAGTTAGAAAGTGGATAAAAATCCCCAAAATTGTACCAGCCCAAGGGAAACGGGTTGTGTCCTCTCCCGTATTTTGGTGACTGTCTGTACATGTAAGGCGGGGCGGCGAGTGAGTGTACCAGCTGGGATTTTCACATTAAGACTCCTAATACATTTGAACCCTCTGTTGTTGTATTACATGCATTCTAAATTCATATTGTCATGTCTTCTTGAATTGTTTTTATCGTTATATTTGTTAATTAATTAATACATTTTATTTTGTAAAAGCGTAAAACCGACTTACTTTAAAACACTGGGCTTTTATTTTGACACGTAACTCTCCTAGCTGATCGCAACCTTGATATGACGCTCTCATTTGTCGTTTTGTTAGTTTACCTCATTTACCCATTATAAGACGTTCAACAACTTTAACAATAATTATCGTCTTTAAAATTGAATTATTCTTGACTATAATTCAAGTTTTTATAATTTTTTAGCGATTTTCTAACCAAAAAAAAGAAAAAAAAAAGAAAAGCTACCCCGGAAGTCGTCTGTGCGTTTGCCACGTCAGAGCAACAGAGCTGATCGAAAATCCTCCTATAATATTCTACCGGCTCCTTCCTTGAGTGTGTGTGTGAGGGCGTGTGTCTCTGTGTGTGTGTGTTATTCCTACAGCCGCCAGCATTATGCTACTGTGCACGGGATTATGTTTTATGCTACATATGTTCACGGTATTTGCGACCGAACTCACGTTTGAACTTCCGGACAACGAAAAACAATGTTTCTTCGAGGAGCTGGAAAAAGACGTCAAGTTTGACATAGATTTCCAGGTGAGCCAAGTGTGTGTGTGTGTGTGTGTGTGTGTGTGTGTGTGTGTGTGTGTGTGTGTGTGTGTGTGTGTGTGTGTGTGTGTGTGTGTGTGTGTGTGTGTGTGTGTGTGTGTGTGTGTGTGTGAGAAAGAGAGAGAGAGGGTGTGTGTGAGAGAGAGTGTCTGTTTTTCTTTAGTTGTAATTTCTTATATGTCTGTCTGTCTGTTTGTCTGTGTGAGTGAGTGAGAGAGAGGGACTGACACAGCCGACAGTTTTTCTTTAGTTGTCATTTCTTATAAGTTGTGTGTCTCTGTATGTGTGTGTGTGTCTGTCTGTCTGTCTGTCTGAGTGTGTGTGTGTGTGTGTGTGTCTGTCTGTCTGTCAGTTTTTGCAGTTGTCATTTCCCTATTTGAGTGGTTTCCCGTAACATTCATACTCTGAATTATTCTTGCATAACATCAAAATGCAGCTCTGTGTTTATTGAGGATACATTTGACAGTGTTGTGTAGCAGTAAACTCCATGTTAGGAAACTACTTGTAGCCTAGACTAGTTTAAAGGCCTACTTCACCGGTGGGAATATGAAGGTGTATTGAACTCTGAGATCTTATGTAGTAGGCCTATAAATGTGCAAAAATGTTAGAAATCGGTTCATCCTAGCCTGGCAGAAAGAGTGTTTTATGGTCTCACTGTCTAACCGGTTAGGATTAACAGGACAGCTGGGCCAAGGGAAGACTGAGGGAAGACTGAGGGAAGAAAAACCTCATTCATTATATTATAATAGTGATTTTATAATGATAGAACGCTGTGTCCGTATGGGTGAAGTATTCCTTTAACAGTAGCTGGAAGGTGGTCTCACTACATCCATATCTGCATAGTAATCTAAAGTAGTTCAATTACCCATTTGCCATTTTTTGTGTGTAGTTGGTTACCTGTAGTAGTTACACAAGTACAAACATTTGTTGTTGGGCCACATATGGAAGGGATACAATTTGTATGTTAATGTTACCATTGCTTCCCTAGTTGACCCATTGACAAGTATCAGAATTGGTTTGTATTTTATTTTGTTATAATTTCATATCAAATGTACATTGTCAATATAATTTTTTACAAAGTAGTTCAAACGACTATATAGTATATACGCTTTTATTGTTTTAAAAATGTTCTAAGGATGTATGAATATAATAAGTGTTTTAGTGCAAAACGATTGATAGCCGCTCAACTCTTGACTAAACTGTACATAGATACATGATGAAACTGGTTTGGTTAATAAACTAGTGAGCAGTTGGATGCTGGGTCTGGGGCGAGGGAATTTCGCCAAATTGTGTCCCCACCAATATGAACATCAAAGTTACGCCACTGATTGAATACCTGTTTGTGTGTGTTTGTGTGTTTGTGTGTTTGTGTGTTTGTGTGTGTTTGTGTGTTTGTGTGTTTGTGTGTGTGTGTGTGTGTGTGTGTGTGTGTGTGTGTGTGTGTTTCCCCTGTTTGTGTGTGTGTGTGTGTTAAAGGTGGTCTCGGGAGGGAACTACGATGTCGATGGTTTTGTCACGGACCCTGAAGGCAACGTTCTGTACAACGAACAGAAGAAACAATACGACAGCTTCTCTCACACCACAACCATGAGAGGAGTTTACAAGGTCTGTCCGTCTTTCTGTCTACCTATATATATGTCTGCCTGTGTATTTATCTATCTATCTATCTATCTATCTGTTTATATTTCTATCTGTCTATCTGTCTGTCTGTCTGTCTGTTTATTCTGTCTATTTGTCTATCTATTTATCCGTGTGTCTGTCTGTTTATCTGTCTGTCTATCTATCCGTGTGTGTGTCTGTCTGTCTATCTATCTGTCTGTTTATTTATCTGTCTGTCTGTCTATCTATCTGTCTGTCTGTCTCTCTATCTATCTATCTATCTATCTATCTATCTATCTATCTATATGTTTGTCTGTCTATCTATCTGTCTGTCTGTCTGTGTATCTATCTATCCCTCCGTCCGTCCGTAAACCTAATTTCGATTATTATGTTTGTCTCACATGTATCAGAAGAATTGACAGTAAGGTTTGACTTGATTTGATAGAGTTCTTTTTTTTAAGATATTTTTTGGCATTTTTATGCTTTATTGACAGTGTAGAGACAGAGTTGAAATGGGGCAGAGAGGGGAGTGACATGCAGAGAACGACCGCGGGTGGGAATCGAACCCGGGTCTGCTGCTGGGCCCGGCCCGGGAGGGGGACGCCCTACCAACTGAGCTAAGGGCGCCCCCCGATTTGATAGAGTTCTATATGTTTGTGCTTTGTTTCTACGGTATCATTTGCCCTTCTTTGAAAATTGAATTTTTTCTTAAAAGTATTTCCCAAGTGCTGTCAATCAGAGCAAAGGAATGTTTTAACAAAGCTTTTCCAAACATCCTACTTTTATTCTGGATGATTAAATGGTTTTACTTTACACACAGAAACAAAATTATTTGGGGCGTCCTTAGCTCAGTTGGTAGGGCGTCCCCCCCCCATGGGCCTCGGCCAGCAGCGGACCCGGGTTCGATTCCAGCCCGCGGTCGTTCTCTGCATGTCACTCCCCTCTTTGCCCCATTTCAACTCTGTCTCTACACTGTCAATAAAGCATAAAAATGCCCAAAAAATATCTTAAAAAAATATATATATTTCACGAAAACCAAAAACTACCTTGCACTTGGGAGATACAAAATATTGTCATTAAGAGTATTTCCATTAAGTAATGTAGAGATGAAGATTTAAGAAAAATTCAGACTGGTCTCGTAATTTTTTTCCAGTGCTTTAAAGTTCCTCGTAGCACCTTTTTAATATTTAAATTAAATGTATATCAAACATACGGTTCTATATATGTTTTGAACCGTATGCTATTTTGAACCTAGTTTGTTTCTGTGGTTGCCAGGTTTGCTTCAGTAACGAGTTTTCCACCTTCACACACAAAGTTGTTTATCTGGAGTTTCGCCATGGAGACGAGGAGCCCCTTCTGGAGAGCATGAGTCAAAACACTGCACTCACTCAGGTAAGACCAGATATTTATATGTTCACTCAGGTAAGACCAGATATTTATATATTCACTCAGGTAAGACCAGATATTTATATGTTCACTCAGGTAAGACCAGATATTTATATATTCACTCAGGTAAGACCAGATATTTATATGTTCACTCAGGTAAGACCAGATATTTATATATTCACTCAGGTAAGACCAGATATTTATATGTTCACTCAGGTAAGACCAGATATTTATATATTCACTCAGGTAAGACCAGATATTTATATGTTCACTCAGGTAAGACCAGATATTTATATATTCACTCAGGTAAGACCAGATATTTATATGTTCACTCAGGTAAGACCAGATATTTAGATATTCACTCAGGTAAGACCAGATATTTATATGTTCACTCAGGTAAGACCAGATATTTAGATATTCACTCAGGTAAGACCAGATATTTATATATTCACTCAGGTAAGACCAGATATTTATATATTCACTCAGGTAAGACCAGATATTTATATGTTCACTCAGGTAAGACCAGATATTTATATGTTCACTCAGGTAAGACCAGATATTTATATATTCACTCAGGTAAGACCAGATATTTATATATTCACTCAGGTAAGACCAGATATTTATATGTTCACTCAGGTAAGACCAGATATTTATATATTCACTCAGGTAAGACCAGATATTTATATGTTCACTCAGGTAAGACCAGATATTTATATATTCACTCAGGTAAGACCAGATATTTATATGTTCACTCAGGTAAGACCAGATATTTATATGCTCACTCAGGTAAGACCAGATATTTATATGTTCACTCAGGTAAGACCAGATATTTAGATATTCACTCAGGTAAGACCAGATATTTATATATTCACTCAGGTAAGACCAGATATTTATATTCACTCAGGTAAGACCAGATATTTAGATATTCACTCAGGTGGTAGAGCGGGTCGGACAATGATCCAATCTCCAAGTGTGTGTGTGTCTTGTCTAACCTGCCTGGAGTCTTCCTGTGAGCGAGTGAGTGAGTAAGCGAGTGTAACCGAGTGAGTTAAGCCTGATTTATACTTGTGCGGTACCGCGTGCGCAGAGCCTCCGCGGAGCCGCAGAGAGCCTGTGCGGTGGCCTCAGACCTCCGCAGAGCCGGGTCGCGTACCAACTGAAACATGTGACTACGCGCCAGATGCCGCAGAGGTTTGGTTGGGCATCAAAGCAACAAGGAGGGATTTCAACAGCACAGGAGCTCTTCCTCATTGTCATCAAACTCAAAATCTTCCAGTTTTCATTTGTTTAGCAACGGATTTCGCCGATTTACATCAAAAGTGCAGCGTGCAATCTGCGACACGGGCGAAACTACTACCAACGGTTCATGAGAACGTTCGGTGTCCATGCTACCCAGCAGAGAACGCAGAGGGGCAAAGCCGCACAAGTATAAATCGGGCTTTAGACAGTATAACCGTGTAAGCGTGCGTGAGTGAATGAGTGATTGCGTGCGTGCGTGAGTTGTGTAACCGTGCTCGTGTGTGTGTGTGTGTGTGTGTGTGTATTTTTCAGTCCTACACCCCTCTCTAACCCCCCTCTCTCCCCCTCCCTCTCTCCCTCCCCAGCTGGAATCCTCCTGCGTGTCCCTCCATGAGATCTTGAAGGTTGTTGCTGATTCTCAGACTTGGTATCGGCTGAGAGAAGCTCACGATCGCACCAAAGCAGAACACCTCCTCGAGCGAGTGTCCTACTGGTCCGTGGGCGAAACCGTTCTGCTTTTCGTTATCGGCATCGGCCAGGTGATGATGCTACGAAGCTTCTTCAGTGAGAGGAAAGGCAACGTGGCGGCAACGACTTAGGAGTTTCGAAAAAATGTCTTCAATTTGAAATAAGTGAAAAAATTTTGACAACACCCTTTCTGGAGAAAGGGTGTTGTTTCTAACTTTTTCATTCTTACAGAGCATTGTGAATGTCTGTGTTGCATATGCTGAACTGAAAACAAACAGCGATTGTACTGGTGGTTAAATTGACATCCACACCTCTCAGCCTTAAGGCCTTTGCACACCGGGCGCGTTTTATTCGTGCGATTAATCCGTTAATTAACGAACGTATAGAGTCAATACAAGCTTCCACACCAGCGCCGTCATTTCGCATCGCAAATTTGCGTTTTAAATTTTTTTTGAACTGAGTTCGATTTTTCTGGGACGTCGCTTCTTAAAGTGAGACGCGACAAAATTCACATTTCAAAACATTCGCTTTTACGTTGCGTTTATTCGCGTCGCACCCGGTGTGCAAAGGCCTTTACACAGATTATTTATTCTATTCTTTTATTTTTTACACAAATGCAACATAAAAGCAGGTTTACAAATGATGCCTTGTTCATGAATTTACACCTTATTGAATAGGAAATACTGTATGTTGCACTCTGAAAAAAAAAACTATGACAAATATACAGCTGCATCCTAAAACAAATTGAATATCATAAAGTCCATTAAAAAAAAATTAAATTTCATATATTCTAGATACATTAGACAAAGTGAAATAT
>CM047505.1:32582433-32584933 GCA_026122265.1 Ammodytes dubius | reverse complement strand
AGCCTGGGCTGTGTATTAACACTGGATTTTTTTTCAGCGCACAGTACAGACAGGTAGTGGATCATGAGGAGATATTCACTGATTTTTACAAAAAGTGATTTTGACAACAAGCGTTCTCCAGAATCACTGACTACACCTTTAACTGTGTGCACACTTTGGTAACAATGTGGGGTGGGATTGAACAAGTTTTTACTTCTTCCCACCCCTTTTCAAATATGTTGTGGCATTTTTATAGAGTGCTTGGCGGCCTTATCAGTGCAGGAGTCACTAGTGCTGACTCCTGTTGATGCATTTTTAATATTGTATTGTTGTTGCATATTTGAAATAAATCATTAATTCATTCATTCATTCAATCATTCATTCATTCATTCAATCATTCATTCATTCATTCATTCATTCATTCATTCATTCATTCATTCATTCATGCCATAATAAAGAGATAGTTTATGAAAGTATTTCTTATTCTTCTCTCCAGATGCGAGCCAGCGGATCCAGGTGGATCAGCCCGTGGTGGAGATGGACGGAGACGAGATGACTCGCATCATCTGGGAATTCATCAAAGAAAAGGTGAACGGGGGTTAAAGGTGCAGTGAGTTTTTGAGATGGAACTAAGGATGGGTATCGTTAAAGACCTACTTCACCGGTGGGAATATGAATGTGTATTGAACCCTGTGTGTTCGTGCGTGCGTGCGAGCGAGCGACTGACTGACTGACTGACTGACTGACTGACTGACTGACTTTAGGAGTGAGTTCTTGCTATGCATTTTGTTAAAATAACCTACCACACCTACCGTGAGTGAGTGAGTGAGTGAGTGAGTGAGTGAGTGAGTGAGTGAGTGAGTGAGCGTGTCGCTATACATTTTGTTAAAATAACACCATCATTGTGTGTCTGTCTGTCTGTCTGTCTGTCTGTCTGTCTGTGTGCCTGTCTGTCTGTCTGTCTATCTATCCGTGTGTCTGTCTCCCTGCCTGTCTGTCTGTCTGTCTGTATGTCTGTCTGTGTGTCTGTAGCTCATCTTGCCCCATGTAGCTGTAGAGCTGAAGTATTACGACCTTGGTCTTCCATATCGCGACCTGACAGACGACCAGGTGACGATAGACTCGGCTCTGGCTACGCTGAAGTACAACGTGGCTGTGAAGTGTGCCACCATCACACCGGACGAGGATAGGGTGGAGGGTAGGTGTGTGTGTGTGTGTGGATTTACTAAACAAGTAGCACTGTCTCAAGCTCTTTACAAATGTTTTGCATCGGAGCATATTTTGGTTTCAGCTTGGAGGCCTAAATAACAAAATCCGATGGAGTAATTTTTTTAGTCCAAATCAATTAATATCTCCTCAAGATCCACTACCTGTCTGTACCGTGTGTGCACTGTGTGGTCTTAATACACAGCCTAGGCTCTGTAAACGGGAATGTAAACAAAAAGGAAAAAGGGGGCTCACCGTAGCTGGAAAAATTCCTGTTAACAGAGCCTAGGCTGTGTATTAACATTGGATTTTGACAGCAAGCGTTCTCGAGAATCACTGACTCCACCTTTAATAAACCTGCAGTGTGTAGCATTTTGGGTTTTATTTCCTAGCAGATTTTGTAGAAAGTAATTATGATATCCATAAGTACATTTAATTTAGTGCATAATGGCTGAATTTTTATTTTTTATTATTTTTTTTTCCCTTAGAAAGGGTCTCATATATGTCCATATTTCTGCATATTTTGGACCAAGGCCTAGTGCCGCCATCTTGAAAGTGTCATAGTTGGATAGTCATCAGGTGCATTGTTTAAAAATTAGAATTGTTCTTGTCCTTGAAGGCCACTGTAGCTTCTGTTATTATTCAAAAGGGTTGGGGTTACCCAGGGAGCGTTGCATTCTAGAACTTTCTAGAACTTTCTTGATGATGTCATATTACACACTGCACCTTTAAATAACAGTACATTTTCATCTTGTTTTTCTTTACACACACACACACTCACTCACTCACTCACTCACTCACTCACTCACTCACTCACTCACTCACTCACTCACTCACTCACTCACTCACTCACTCACTCACTCACACACTCACTCACTCACTCACTCACTCACTCACTCACTCACTCACTCACTCACTCACTCACTCACTCACTCACTCACTCACTCACTCACTCACTCACTCACTCACTCACTCACTCACTCACTCACTCACTTTCTTCCAGAGTTCCGTCTGAAGAAGATGTGGAAGAGTCCCAATGGAACCATCAGGAACATCTTGGGAGGAACCGTGTTCAGAGAGCCCATCCTCTGCAGGAACATCCCCCGCCTGGTGCCCGGCTGGACGCAGGCCATCACCATCGGCAGACACGCCTTTGGAGACCAGGTAAAACAAGCACATGGAAGTTATTCTGCCGTCTGTCTGTCTGTCTATCTATCTATCTATCTATCTATCTATCTATCTATCTATCTATCTATCTATCTATCTATCTATCTATCTATCTATCTATCTATCTATCTATCTATCTATCTATCTA
>CM047505.1:32559933-32574933 GCA_026122265.1 Ammodytes dubius | reverse complement strand
AAATATAAAAAAATTGTTATTTAATTAATAATTTTATCTATGAACCTTATTGTTTCTTAAATAAAACACTGTCTCAAAACCATATACAGGCTGCTATGGCATATAGTCAGACTGTCTATGGTTTTTACAAAGCATTTTTTAATAATTTTTTTGCTGGGATGACAAATACAGTACATCACCAGCAGATGGCGACATTGGACACAGTCAGTGTGTGTATACTTCACTGTACTTCCCCCTATTTCATTAGCCTCATTGCATAATTGCCTAAAAATCATATTTACTCTACTCTACTTTTACTCTACATCTACTCTATTCTACATCCACTCTTCTCTACATCTACTTTTCGTTAGCCTAATAGCATAATTGCCTAAGTCATATTTACTCTACTCTACATATACTTTTGGTTAGCCTAAAAGTATAATTGCCCAAGTCATATTTTAAGGGTTATAGAGTAGGGTAAAGTAGATGCAGCCTCAGTTTAGCCTCTTTGAATTCCAACGTCTTCCAATTGGCACGAAATTGTGGTAAAACGTCTGTAGATTTGAATGTGTTTTGCCAAAGTCATAGGCTACATAAGCCAAAGAATTGGACATATCACATATTGCAAGTTTGACCCTAATTTTACCCATCAAATATATATATAAACCTTTATTTATACAGGTAAATCCCATTGAGACCGGAGACTCTTTTGCAAGGGAGACCTGTTTTCCTTTCCCACGTTACCATTCACACATACATTCATACACCGATAGCAGGCTAACTATCGACATTCACACGAGGCAAGGTGGGTGAAGTGTCTTTGCCCAAGGACACAACAACCATGACACAGGTGGCAGGGCGGGGATCGAACCTCCAACCCTTTGATCATTGGCTGACCCGCTCTACCAACTGAGCCACAGATATTTCACTTAAAAAGCACATATTTCAGCCTCATGGTGGCGCTAGAGTCCAAGCCAGATGATCAACTGATTCTCACAGGAATCATAAATGTCTGTGGAAGGATTCTTTGCTTCTTTGCAATCCATCTAATAATTGTTAAAGATATTTCAGTCCGGAACAAAGTAGTTCCCCCATCCCTAGAGAAGCTACAGTGGCTAAAAATAACACACTCTAGGGATCACACACACACACACACACACACACACACACACACACACACACACACACACACACACACACACACACACACACACACACACACACACACACACACACACACACACACACACACACACACACACACACACACACACATTTGTATGGCTGTACTTGTGAGGACATTCATTGATATAATGCATTCTAGACCCTTACCTTTAACCTAACCATCTAAACTAAATGCCTAACCCCAACCCTTACACTAACCCTAACATAAACCTAATTCATACCTGAACCTTAAAACCTAGTGTTAACCCTCAAACAGCCCTTTAAAGGCCTGTCCTTAAAACCTAGTGTTAACCCTCAAACAGCCTTTTAAAGGCCTGTCCTTAAAACCTAGTGTTAACCCTCAAACAGCCCTTTAAAGGCCTGTCCTTAAAACCTAGTGTTAACCCTCAAACAGCTCTTTAAAGGCCTGTCCCAAAGTGAGAACCAGACTAAATGTCCTCACTACGATGGTCAAAAGCCAAAACTGGTCCTCACAAAGATCACTGTACGAACACACACACACACACACACACACACACACACACACACACACACACAGATTAAAACACCACCACTCTCCCTCCTTCAAACTAAGAGAACCTTTATTAAATAATTCATGGTCAATTTCCATGAGGCCTCAGTTTGATTATTCATAAATTTTCAAAATAAAAGAACTAGTATTAACCATTCATATGGTTTAGTGTGTGTGTGTGTGTGTGTGTGTGTGTGTGTGTGTGTGTGTGTGTGTGTGTGTGCATATTCAAACTGACCTACATGGCAGGACAGGGGGAGCTCAACATTATCCCCAAAAACAAAACAATGGCTGTGTTGTAAAAGCCCTACTAACGTCCTCCCTCCTACATACTCAACGTGTATATACTACATACTGTCTACTTAACCATCCATTGTGTATGTGAGGTTCGTCGGACCGTTTACACTGAAGTATACAGAAGCAATAAAGAATAAAAAATAAAAATTCTGTGCCGTTTGAAAAGACGCAATGCATTGTGGGGCGGTTGAGTAGGAAAAGTATAACCTATCGATTAATACACAAAATATTCCCGGAAGTAAGTTAGTACTCATCCGGGCATTTCTCGCCTACACAAACTCGCATACACAACCACAACATACTCAAATTGACGTCAAAATGAGTATGAGTAGGATGTTAGTAGGGCTTTTAGTATGAGTAGGACGTTAGTTGGGCATTTAGTATGAGTAGGACGTTAGAAGGGCTTTTAGGTTGTTAGTAGGGCTTTTAGTATGAGTAGGACATTAGTAGGGCTTTTAGTATGAGTAGGACGTCAGTAGAGCTTTTAGTATGAGTAGGACGTTAGTAGAATGAATTTCAGGGCTACTGTCAGTCCACTTTTAATCCAATTCTAAAAAATCCAAGATATAACAATGTCTTTTTTATTGTTTTTAAATCTCTAACCCATTATACAATGTTAATATATTCTGTCTCTCTGTAAATGAACTGAATTAAAAGTGAACTGAAACGCAGCTCTGGATTTTCAAAAGCTGTAGTGCGTAACTTTTTTATACGATTCAATGTTGGTTATATTAAAGCCGTCGCCAAATGAGTTGATTAAGCAAAGTTGATTAAGCCTATTATCAGCTCCACAAAAGCTGTATTTCTCTGTATTTCTCAGTATGGCAGCGTTTATATATTATAAACTGGTGTCCTCCCCCCCCCCACCCTGACACTGGTGCAGGAGCTCAGAAAAATCCCCAAGAAGAGCCCAAGAAATGTTTCAGTTGTTGATTCTACTGCTAAGAAGAAAAAACCTGGACGTACAGCAGAAGGTATAAAATCCATGTGCCATCACTGAAGGCTTTACCTCATGTAGATGGCGATGCACCGACAGTGTTGTTGTAATTACTCAGAATTCCTTAATGGGGGATGACAGAAGTTACACACTATAGCTTTACGAGTGCTGGAACTACAAAAAAAAAAAAAAATCTTCATTCTCCATCTGAAAACTGTGAAATATTCATATGAAGGTAACTGCAGTACACAGGAAAAAACTATAGAGAAAGTATATTACTTTTGTGTTTAATAATATTTCCGTTAAAGTGGGGGAGGGGGGATGGGAAAATTCCTAAACCACATTTTTTTTAAACCCCCCTAGTTCGTTTGCATTGACAGGAAAAAATTGAAATTCTCAATGTAATAAAAGTGCTTTCTTTGTATTGTATTGTCATTTCAGAAATTCAAAAAAGAACTAGAGCGGTATATTCACTACACGGGGATTAGGGTTATTGATGTATAGCTAAGACCTTGTGAAAACAGAAAATGCATTGTTCATAAAAAAAAATTCATTTGTACATTTGTTTTTCTGATATCAGACGACATTTAACAAGACAGCAGTAGCTTTTGAAAGCAAGTGCACTGATGAAAAAGTTAAAAAAAAATCTAATAAAAAAAAAAAGGCAAATAAGAAGAGTACACACATATTTGAACAGAACTGTGTGTTTTTAAACTGGTAGTGTGGTGCCTGCGTTCCAAAGCTCATACTCTTAATTTTTTTCTATACTACATACTACTATCTGACCATCAAAATAATCTAGTTAGGATTCAGTAGTAGGCATACAATTGGGACATACTTTAACTTATTTATTTCATCATAACATTTGCGCCTTGATCTTGCCTCTTGCTTTTATATCCGTCGCATCCCCGTTTGTTTTCATATGGAGGCTTCGTCGATGTGACGTCACTTCACGTACGCACCGGATTGTGGGTCAGAATCGCCCAAATAGGATGCAGTTTTCAACACTAACAATCTTGGCCGCATGAAGTAGGACATCCGGGTACTTCTAACCATCCTAAATCTGGCCACAAGAATCGGGACATCCTAAATCTTTTTTCTACCATACTATATAGTAGAAAGTATGCGATTCGGAACGCAACCCACCTTTTTTTTGGGGAAAACAGGCATGGCATGTTGTAAAAGGTTGTCCACCCAGGTTGTGATCCTGGAAGGTCCTAGATATCATTTCTGGTGAACAACCTTTTACAACAGCCCATGCCCATAAAATCACTTTGCCCCCTGGTGGGTATTAGTTGCAAATGTAGATCAGCAGCAAACGTGAAATAATTTTTCTCAAATGGTTATACAAGCTCCAAATGTTACACTTTGCACATCGCTTTTGCTCCAAGGTTTATGAAAAAAATAAAAAATAAAACGTAAGCCACTTGAATATGAAAAAAGTGCCATAAAAATTATATTTTCTCTTCAAAATTTGCTCCAATTGCAATTATTTTGGTACCAAAACAAGACATTTTTTAACCTCAAGAGGATTAACAATTCTAAACCTTCTCAGTAACTTCTCTCTATCAATTAAAGCAATTTAACGTAAACAAATTCATGAAATTCAAGATGCAGATATACTATTTATAAAAAAAATAAAAAAAATGTATCTGTTTTTTTTAATTCAAAATAAACCCCTCAACTAATCATCTTGATTTTTTTTACATGGCTTACTTTGTTGTTGAAAAAAATGGGCCAAAAGTAATGTGCGTGCGATTTAAATTCTTTTTTGCATTTGTATTATCATTCGAAAAAACTAAAATGACGTTTTTCTGCTGTATGAAATAATGTATGTAGCTGGCACTTTCAGTAAAAAAAAAATATAAATATATATATACAGCTCTGGAAAAAAATGAAGAGACCACTCCAAATATTCAGTTTCTCGTTTTACTATTTATAGGCATATGTTTGAGTAGAATGAACATTTTGGTTTTATTCTACAAACTACTGACAACATTTCTACCAAATTCCCCCCCAGAAATATTGTCATTAAGAGCATTTCCATTAAGTAATGTAGAGATGAAGATTGAAGAACAATCCAGACTGGTCTATTCATGTTTTCCAGAGCTGTATTATATATATTTAATAAGGGCTTACATTGGTTTGTGAGAGACGAAAAATGGCAAAAGAAAAATGGTAAACAAATGTCATATCACATCAACTGTAACCGGTGACCTTGCAATTTAGGTTGCGTTCCGAATCGCATACTCTTTCTTTTTTCTATTCTACATACTACATCCGACAATAAAAAGAATCTAGTTAGGATGCAGTAGGCATACTATTGGGACATACTTTACTCTCTTATTTCATCATAACATTGCGCCTTGATCTTGCCTCTTGCTTTTATATCCGTCGCATCCCTGTTTGTTTTCATATGGAGGCTTCGTCGATGTGACGTCACTTCACGTGCGCACTGGATTGTGGGTCAGAAGCGCCCAAATAGGATGCAGTTTTCAACACTAACAATCTTGGCCGCATGAAGTAGGACATCCGGGTACTTCTAACCATCCTAAATCTGGCCACAAGAATCGGGACATCCTAAATCTTTTTTCTACCATACTATATAGTAGAAAGTATGCGATTCGGAACGCAACCCAAATTTTTCCTATTTTTTCTATCTTGATACATACATACATACATACATACAACACACAGGTTGGACAGTCCGCCAGTGAGACAGTGAGAGTTTTTAGAGTCTGTATAAGCGCTTTTATAAATCCCAAATAGATGAATTTCGAAAAAACCAGCGTCCATAGTTTTCACCGTCTGTCGAAATATAACTTTTATTATTATTTTCCAAAGTGCGTCTCCGTCAAGAGTTCGATTGGTAATTCTGGCTTTTTCTAAGAAAATGGCCGAAAAACTCAACAAAATAAGAGTCCCGCAAAAATCCTCCCAAAATTCCTTGACAACAACTTCTTGTCATTTCGTGCCGCCTTCAAAGTAAAAGCACAGAATGTCAAGGTGCAGAGTAGCTACTAGCATCCTTCCCAAAGTTGTAGTATTCTTCCATATCATCCATGTTAGCGGTGGTGAGTTTGGTGAGGTTTTGGGTTCCTCCGCCATTGTCCATTGTGTTGGCTGCCGGAAAGCCAAAGCTCTGTCCTTCGTAATCCCCCTGGTTCTCCATTTCTGGTGGGAGGACGTCTGGGAAGAAGAAAGATGGAGAGAGAGACAGAGAGAGAGACAGAGAGAGAGAGAGAGAGAGAGAGAGAGAGAGACAGAGAGAGAGAGAGAGAGAGAGAGATTGTCAGATTGCATCAAACAAATTAGATTACGACCCTCTTAATATCTTCCCTCCCTCTCAAAAAAATATAAATCTGTGTGTGTGTGCGCGTGTGTGTGCGTCCGTGTGTGTTAATATGTATGTGTGTCTGTCTCTCTGTCTGTCTTTCTGTCTGTGCATCTGTCTGTGCGTCTGTCTGTCTGCGTGCGTCCGTGTGTGTCTGTCTCCCTCTCCGTCTGTATCGGTCTGTCTGTATCTGCCTGTGTGTCTCTGTCTGTCTGTCTGTATCTCTGTATCTGTCTGTCTATCCGTCCTCACCTTGACCCTCTGGAGATACATCCATGCCATGTTTGACCTTCATGTGTCGGCTGAGGTTTATGTGTGTATTTGTGTGTGTGTGTGTGTGTGTGTGTGTGTGTGTGTATGCGTCCGTGTGTGTGCGTATGCGTCCGTGTGTGTGTGTGTGTTAATATGTATGTGTGTCTGTCTCTCTGTCTGTCCGTCCGTCTGCGTCTGTCTGTCTGTGTGTGTGTGTGTGTGTGTGTGTGTGTGTGTGTGTGTGTGTGTGTGTGTGTGCGTGTGCGTGTGTGTCTGTCTGTCTGTCTGTGTGTGTGTGCGTGCCCAGTGTGTATCTGTATCTGTGTGTCCCCCCCCTCACCTTGACCCTCTGGAGAAACGTCCATGCCGTGTTTAACCTTCATGTGTCGGCTGAGGTTTCCCTTCAGGTTGAACTTGCTGGTGCAGTACGGACACTTGAAGGGTTTGCTGCCCGCGTGCAGGTGCATGTGTCCCAACAGGTTGTACATCCGGTTGAAGGACTTGCCACACACCTGGGGAACGAAAAGCAAAAACAATTTAACATTAATGATCAATTTACAGAAGCTACGGTGGCCTTCAAGGACAAGAAGGTAAAAGTTCAAATCTGTTTTAAAAAAATATATCTTTTCATTATGTCAATACCACTAATAACTAATAATAATAGCAGCAGGTAGTGGTAAGATTGTAGATGTCAACGCTCCCTTGCTAACCCTTCCCTTTCTGGAGAATTTACAGAAGCTATGGTGGCCTTCAAGGACAAGAAGTTATAGTTACTAAAGATGGCATCATCCACCACTGCCTCTAGTCTTTCCACAATATCAAGTGATGAGGTGAAGATGTATTTAGCCACTATGCTTTTTTTTCCCACATCACAACCTGCTCTACCACCTGAGCCACAGCTGCCCCGAAAGTACAATATAGCCTGAATAAACCAGTTACAGGTAGAGTTGAGTCTCACCTTGCATTTGAAGGGCACGCACACACACACACACACCCCCTCCCCACCCCCCCCCACACACACACACACACCTTGCATTTGAAGGGTTTGACGGGCAGACAGACAGACAGACAGACAGACAGACAGACAGACAGACAGATAGACAGACACACACCTTGCATTTGAAGGACACACACACACACACACAACACACACACACCCACACACACCCCCACACCCCACACACACACACCTTGCATTTGAAGGGTTTGACGGGCAGGTGAACGATCATGTGGGTCTTCAGCGTCTGTTTCTGGATGAAGCTCTTGAAGCAGACGTGGCACTGGAACGGCCGCACGCTGTTGTGGATCAACATGTGTCTCTTCAGGTTGGCAGACAGGGTGAACTCACGCGAACACACCTCACACTTATGGCCCTTCATGCCCTGTAGAATGGATAGAAAAGGATTTAGCATTCAAAAATACAGCAGTTTATTTACCTCCTACACACACAACTACACACACACTGCACTAGTTACACACACACACACACACTAGTTACATACACAACCACACACACACTGCACTAGTTACATACACACACACACACACACCTCACACTTATGGCCCTTCATGCCCTAAGGAGACGGGACGGATAGAAAGGGATTTAGCATTCAAAAAATATAATGATTTTTTTTGACACAGTTGTAGCAGTAAGTAAGTAAGTAAGTAAGTGTGAGAGTGAGAGTGAGAGTTAGAGAGAGAGATTTTCACAATATATCCTAGAATAGATAGAAAAGGATGTAATATATTTATTGCAGTTTTCACAACACACACACACACACACACACAAACACCTGCATCATCACATCATACAAGACAAAAAAAAACTGAAATAATACAAATTTTAAAAATTATCATGTAAAATTTATGGCCCTTCTTGCCCTATAGAAACTTTTCACGTTGGGTTATATTCTCAACCACATGAATCATAAGAATTATATATATATATAAACATTGATATGCGGGTCACAAGAGATGACAATTCACAGCCATGAATGAATATATGCTGCTAGCGTACACTCATAATAATATGAATATAAATAAATGAATACATGTGCTTTCTCAGCTTCTGCTCCTCTATGCAAAAAAATTGGTCTGAATAACTAAAACAAATATGGAAAAATATGGAAATTAAGTGATAATATTTTGTTAACATACGTGTTAAATCACTCTATATTCATACAGCGATCACTTAAACAGTATGCACAGTCCATACGACAGCTGCCTGCTACCCTACACTCCTCTATGCCATGTCTGAATAACCAATACAAATATATGTACAAATATGTTCAAATATGTACATAAACAAATATGTATGTTACAGGTCACCACCACCAGTGTTTGTAGAAGCAGAGTGACTGTTTTTCTTACCCTGCGTTCCAAATCACATACTTTTTCTTTTTACTACACTACATACTAAAGTACAGAAGAGTTTTAGGGCCACAGACAGGAGAGAAAAAAAAAATCAGATAAGGAAGATTGTTTTTATTATGCCGAGAAATGTCAAGAGTAAATAGTAATACTCCGAAATGTTATTGAAGTTAGTGGGGGCATTTATGTATTTTCAGCATACTACAATTGACGTGCATGTTATTGGGACATCCTAAATCTTTTTCTGGCATACTGAATAGTAGGGGAAGTATGGGGATTGGAACGCAGGGACTGACTGTCTACAAAGCAAAGTCAGTGTGTTACTGTCGCCACCAGGGGGGAGCAGTGAGCAGAAAGCAGCCTAACATACAGGCCACACAATGATAAAAGGGACATTCATTGACTGCTATGTCATGTTTCAATTCAATTCAGTTTATTTAAAGGTGCAGTGTGTAATATGACATCATCAAGAAAGTTCTACAAAGTTCTAGAATGCAACGCTCCCTGGGTAACCCCAACCCTTTCTGAATAATAACAGAAGCTACAGTGGCCTTCAAGGACAAGAACAATTCTAAATTTTAAACAATGCACCTGATGACATTCCAACTATGACACTTTCAAGATGGCGGCACTAGGCCTTGGTCCAAAATATGCAGAAATATGGACATATATGAGACCCTTTCTAAGGGAAAAAAATAATAATTCAAACACTTTTTTTCAGCTATTATGCACTAAATTAAATGTATTTATGGATATTATAATTACTTTCTACAAAATCTGCTAGGAAATAAAACCCAAAATTCTACACACTGCAGGTTTAAGAGGAAAGGTGCATTTATACTATTGTTTTGCAATGTTGAAAAATTGGCAAAATAAATGTAAAACGGTGTGAAGTTAAACCGTGTTTGGTGTTCAGCTTTTGGCCAAGTGTTTCATTATTTTCGTTATTGCTTTCGAACAAGAACTTTCAATTTGGTGCATCTCTTATCCCCACAAATCGTTCCAATTTACTGGATTCAGTTTATCTAAGAACTATCTATCTATCTATCTATCTATCTATCTATCTATCTATCTATCTATCTATCTATCTATCTATCTATCTATCTATCTATCAGTGCAAATTAATAAAACACATGATCATACATGGGTTCAAAAATGCCAGAATTAGTCAAAAGGCTATTTTTCATCTGTAGTCCCCTGAAATCGATGCTAAAGACAAGCCTGGAATTAAAATTAAAATAAAAATGGTATGCTCGTTTAGTTTTAGTTTTAGTAACTTGACTATTAGTGCCTTAAATAAGAATATGTTTAAGTAAGTTAGTAGGCCAATTTAGTCACTTGTACACAGGGGCACATACAAATTTGTCTTTTTCCGCATTCCTCAAATTCCCACACTCCAGAGGGGGTCAGAGCGCAGGGTCAGCCATAGTACAGCGCCCCTGGAGCAGTTTGGGGGTTAAGTGTCTTGCTCAAGGACACAATGGTAGAGATGGTGGTCTATCCATCCATCTATTTATCTATCTATCTATCCATCGAGCCATCTATATCTATCTATCCATCCATCCATCCTTACATCTATTTATCTATCTATCCATCCATCCATTATTCCATCCATCCATCCATCTATCTATCTATCTATCTATCTATCTATCTATCTATCTATCTATCTATCTATCTATCTATCTATCTATCTATCTATCTTTATATCCATCCATCTCTCCATCCATCCATCCATCCAGCCATATATTTATCTATCTTTCTATCCATCCATCTATCCGTCCATCCATCTATTTATCCATCTCTCCATCCATCCATCCATCTCTCCATCCATCTCTCCATCCATCCATTTATCTATCCATCGTGAAATGACAGAACGGTTTCAGAAAAATGTCAAGATAGCACATCTCAAAATGACAACCAGCTATCAGGGCTTCAAACTGAGGGAGAGGACCGGGGGAGAAGATTGAATTAATTGTGTCCTTGTCTGTCTCTGGTTTCTTTACCTGTGAGTGAACGAGGCTATAATGAGTGAGTGAGTGAGTGAGTGAGTGAGTGAGTGAGTGAGTGAGTGAGTGAGTGAGTGAGTGAGTGAGTGAGTGTGAGTGAGTGAGTGAGTGAGTGAGTGAGTGAGTGAGTGAGTGAGTGAGTGAGTGAGTGAACGAGGCTATAATGAGAAACACACGACCACGCACACTGTATTGTGGATGTGCAGAATCCAATCTATTCTAGGCTACTTCACTTTATGCTATTTGACTGTTTAATTAACTTAAATATATCTTAAAGGTGCAGTGTGTAATATGACATCATCAAGAAAGTTCTACAAAGTTCTAGAATGCAACGCTCCCTGGGTAACCCCATCCCTTTAGAATAATAACAGAAGCTACAGTGGCCTTCAAGGACAAGAACAATTCTAAATTTTAAACAATGCACCTGATGACATTCCAACTATGACACTTTCAAGATGGCGGCACTATGCCTTGGTCCAAAATATGCAGAAATATGGACATATATGACACCCTTTCTAAGGGAAAAATAAATAATTCAAAACTTTTTTTCAGCTATTATGCACTAAATTAAATGTACTTATGGATATTATAATTACTTTCTACAAAATCTGCTAGGAAATAAAACCCAAAATTCTACACACTGCAGGTTTAAAGTAGAGGAGTAGTTACCCTCTTTCATTGCTCTGTATTGCTCTTTTCTAATGTCTATTCTATACTTGATGTATTTTAATCTTGATGTATTGTATGCCCCCTGTAAAGCACTTTGAATGGCCTTGTGTCTAAATTGTGCTATAGAAATAAACTTGCCTTGCCTTGTATAATTTAAAGGGATCTGAGGATAATACATTTTAAAGGCCTGTGCGTAGTGATTTGTTTTTATTTAGAAATTGTAAAAAGGCTGTTCTGTAAAAACTTTGGAATTAAATAAAGTAGTCCATCAACGAAAACAAAAATACATTTCATTATAGTTTCAATCATCCTCACAAAAACCCTCACAGCCAACACTCTAAACAGGTCATATTTACAATGTGTGTGTAACTAGAACAGTGTGTGTGTGTGTGCGTGTGTGTGCGTGTGTGTGTGTGTGTGTGTGTGTGTGTGTGTGTGCTTGCTTCAGTGTGTGTGTGTGTGTGTGTGTAACTAGTGCAGTGTGTGTCTGTGCGTGTGTCCGTACCTTGTGAGTGAGTGAGTGAGTGAGTGAGTGAGTGAGTGAGTGAGTGTGTGTGTGTGTGTGTGTGTGCGTGCCTGCCTTTTGGTGTGTGTTAGTGTGTTTATGTGTTTGCTTCCCACGTGTGTGTGTGTGTGTAACTAGTGCAATGTGTGTGTGTGCGTATCTAGCTCAGTGTGTGTGTTTATGTGCTTGCTTCCGTGTGTGTGTCCGTACCTTATGAGTGAGTGTGTGTGCAGTGTGTGCAGTGTGTGTGTATCTATCTCAGTGTGTGTGTGTCCGTACCTTATGAGTGAGTGAGTGCTGCCGTAGATGGTGCAGCTGAACAAACTCCAGTCCGCACTGGGAGCATGTGTACGGCCGGGGGCTCTGATGTTTCAACAGGTGGTTCTGTAGCTGACTGCGATAGGCGAACGACTTATTGCACTCCGTACACTGGAACGTGTGGGGCCCTTGGTGACTCGCTTGATGCCGTTTAAGATGCGCGTACGTCGGAAACTCCATACCGCACTGCCCGCACACATGGCACCGCCCTCTCTCGTGCTTCACCTCGTGCGCTCTCAACTCGCTCGGGTAGGCGAAACCGCGCCGGCAAAACCTGCAGCTGTACGGCTTGACGTCGGTGTGCTGTAGCATGTGCCGTTTCAGGTGGCTGGTTTGCGTGAAGCCCTTTTTGCACACGGTGCATTTGTGCGGTCGCGTGCCCTGGTGGGTTAGCAGATGGGTTTGCAGGTGGCTGGGCTGCTTGAACAGCTTCCCGCAGTGGGGGCAAGCGTGCGGTTTTATCCCGTTGTGGCCCAGGATGTGCGTGACCAGATTATACTTCGACGTGTACGACTTGTCGCACATTCGGCACTTCCAGCGCTTCAAGCCGTCCCCTACGTCCACGCAGTAAGACTCGTCGATTTGGATGTTGATGTCCAATCGGTCCACTCGTCGGCCCCCGTGTCTCCGTGGGGGTGCCTGGGGGTGTGTTGGCGGGGGTTGATGCCCTCCCGGACCCCCCCCACCTCCACCTCCCCCTCCCCCTCCAACCCCTCCCCTGCATTGCTGCTAGAACCATCATTCCACATCATACTCTGGTTGCTTTGGTCGTCGTATTCGGAGGGCATTCCCATTTCGCCCGAGTCGTAGCTGCCCACTTCACTGGTTTGGAAGTAGCTGCTGATGGCCTCTTCCTGTTGCGTCGGTTTCATCATGTTGCTGTTGTTGTTGTTGTTGCCGTGGTGATCCACATCGTCAGCATCCTTCACTTGGTGGATTCCCATTGGCCGCTGGAGACCGCGATGGCCCACCACTGCTAGAGAGGGGGGGGGGAGAGAAGGGGAGATTTAGATTGTATTTAATATGGACATCACAATTACATTTGCCTCAGTGGGCTTTACATTCCATACAGTATGACACCCTCTGCCCTTGTCTGTCTGTCTGTCTGTCTGTCTGTCTGTCTATCTATCTATCTATCTGTCTATCCATCCGTCCATCCATCCACGACACCTTCTGCCCTTAGACCCTTAGCTTGCCTGAGAAAAAAAACTCCCAGTAAAAAACCCTTCAACGGGGAAAAAGGTAGTTAGATTTAGATTTTACTTGATATGAATAACACAAATACATTGGACGAACCAGATGCATTGTTTGAGTGTTTAAGCATATTTACTACATGCTAGTTCTCAACACCTGTCCAAGGTTAAGGAAAAGGTTATGGTAAGGTGACTTTTTTTGTATTTGATTAAGATACTAGGGGAGGAGAGAAGGCGAAGGTTAGGTTACTGTATTTATTACATAGCAGCACTGATAAATGCTGTGTATAATTGGTCTGATGTATCACACATGCATGCAGCACTTCTACTATTAAAGGCCTACTTCACCGGTGGGAATATGAAGGTGTATTGAATTCTGAGCTCTTATGTAGTATAAATGTGCGAAACAAATTTAAATTGGTTCATCCTAGCCTGAGAAAAGGCTGTGTGATGTCACAGTAAGAGAAATGTAGGGTTAGACAGTGAGACCATAAAACACTCTTTCTGCCTTTTCTCAGGCTAGGATGAACCAATTTCAATTTGTTTTGCACATTTATACTACATAGGATCTCAGAATTCAATACAACTTCATATTCCCACCGGTGAAGTAGGCCTTTAAAGGTAAGGTAACTTGATTTGTACCAAAGGCTAGATTAATTTTGCAGCAAGATGATTACATTGTGGCATCCAATCACTAAACAAAACTACAGCTTTTTAAGATTAAAATTCAAGCCCCTTTCCAGCACTTTCTAGTACAAAGTTCAACTAACTTTTTCAAGGCCCAAGGAGTGGATTACAGCACTCAGGAGATCTCCTAAACCAGAGCCTCTGTGTGAAGTCTGATAGTAACTTTTCATGTCTCATAGTCAAAGAGCTCAGTCACTCATGTCAATAGCGGGGTCCAAAAAGTGAAAAGTCCTCCCAAAAACTGAAGAACTCGCTAAATATTACATTAAAATGTAACAAGAAAGAAATCATCATCAATCTAGCATTTTTTCTCAATTGAAATCAAACAATTTCTTGACTCTGAATTAACCCTGATAGGGACTTAAAGGAATACTTCACCCATACGGAACCAGCGTTCTATCATTATAAAATCACTATTATAATATAATGAATGAGGTTTTTCTTCCCTCAGTCTTCCCTTGGCCCAGCTGTCCTGTTAATCCTAACCCTTACTGTGATGTCACAAGAACTTCTTGTGACATCACAGTAAGGGTAACCCTTCTGAAGGAAAATATAGGGTTAGACAGTGAGACCATAACAGTCTTTCTGCCTTTTCTCAGGCTAAGATGATCCGATTTCAATTGTTTTTGCACATTTAAACGCAAAAATTCCCTATGGAGGAAAAACCCTGAGTAGACTAGACACTTACCAGGTGGGTGAACGTGTGTGTTGGGCTGCTGCTGCTGCTGCTGCCCGGAGGTTTCACACTCCGTACAGC
>CM047505.1:32554933-32557433 GCA_026122265.1 Ammodytes dubius | reverse complement strand
AAAAAAAACATAACCCAAGCTCCTCTGTATTGTCCAGTCTGGATTATTCTTAAATCTTCATCTCTACATTACTTATTGAAAATGCTCTAAATGACACTATTCTTATTGTGAATTTGGTAGAAATGTTGTCAGTAGTTTAAATTATAAAATCAAAAGGTTATCATTTATAATTTAAAGTGCATTCTATACTCAAACATATGCCTCTAAAGGGTAAAACAAGAGACACTGAACATTTGGAGTGGTCTCTTCATTTTTTCCGAAGATTTATGTGATCGAGAACTAACCCAATCTCTAAACCTAGCCCTGGGTCTTCCTCCTTCAATTTTTTTTTTTTTTTAAAGATATTTTTTGGGCATTTTTATGCTTTATTGATAGTGTAGAGACAGAGGTGACATGGGGCAGAGAGGGGAGTGACATGCAGAGAACGACCGCGGGCTGGAATCGAACCCGGGTCTGCTGCTGGGCCCGGCCCGGGAGGGGGATGCCTTACCAACTGAGCTAAAGGCGCCCCATTCCTCCTTCAAGTTTGACATGTCTGAAACATCCATATCAGATGCCCGAACCACCTCAAATGACTCCTTGCTACACTAAGGACACTCACACACAGAAACTCAGTCACTCACTCACACATTCATTCACACACATTCATTCACTCACTCACTCACTCACTGGATGTGGTAAAAGGAAATGACCTGAATCAAGTCTGAAACCTTTAGATGTAGTGACCGAGATTCTGAGACACAGGAACTATGAAAGACAGCATACTAATCCAGCGTGGTAACCATGTATTGCTTGTGTGTGTGTGTGTGTGTGTGTGTGTGTGTGTGTGTGTGTGTGTGTGTGTGTGTGGTGTGTGTGTGTGTGTGTGTGCGTGTGTGGTGTGTGTGTGTGTGTGTGTGTGTGTGTGTGTGTGTGTGTGTGTGGGATTAGATGGCCTACTGATCTACACACAAACACACACATTCAAGTCTAGGAGGGAAGGAAGTAAGTAAAAAAAAAAACACAGAACAAGATTAAGAAATGGAGAGAAAAAATGGAAAGGTAGAAGGAGAGTGAAGGAGAGATAAGGAAAAGAAAGGGGGAGGGGAGGGAGAGAGAGAGCCGAGTGAAAGAGTGAGAGGGTGAGTGTGAGGCAGCAATCTGTGTGTGTGTGTGTGTGTGTGTGTGTGTGTGTGTGAGCAAGAGCAAGGAAGAGAAAGAAAGATATGTAGACAGAGAGAGAGAGAGGGAGGGAGGGAGGGAGAGAGGGAGGGAGGGGGAGAGAGAGAAGGAGGGAAGGGGAGGGAGAGAGGGAGAGAGAGAGAGGGAGGGAGGGAGAGAGGGAGGGGTAGAGTGACAGAGAGGGGAGGGAGAGAGAGAGAGCAGGAGGTAGGGAGGGAGTTAGAGAGGGAGAGAGAGAGCGAGAGGGAAAGAGAGAGAGGGAGGAGGGAGAAGGAGGGAGCCAATGAGAGAGAGAGAGAGGGAGAGAGAGGGAGGGAGGGAGGGACAGAGCGAGCCAGTGAGAGAGAGAGAGAGAGATGGAGTGAGGGAGAGGGAGAGGGAGGGGGAGAGAGGGAGGGGGAGAGAGGGAGGGAGGGAGGAAGAGAGAGAGAGGAAGGGAGGGAGGGAGGGATAGAGTGACGGAGGGAGTGAGAGAGAAAGAGAGGGAGGGAGGGAGAGAGAGGCAGTGAGCAACCATGAGACACAAGGAGACAGAGAATGACAAAATGAAACCTAGACAGAATAGAGCGGTAGAACACTCAGAAGAGTTGAATCAGGGGACAAATCTACAACGTTTAAAGCCAAAGACTCAATCCTTATACTTAGTAAGAAATTAGAACAACGCCAACTTTAAAAATCAATCAATAAATCCTTAATTTAGGTCTAGGAGGCACAATTGAGGACAAGCTCTTGTTTACTATCCAGCCAAGATTACAGAAAAATAAAATATATGTTGAGACCAGACCACAATATACCAACAGAGCCCTAAAAGTGCAAAATACAAATGCCTAGGGAATGGGTAGAAACACATCTGTAGTTAGCATAGCATAGCTTGTTTAGGCTGTGTTCCCTGTATGAAGCTAAAGTTAACATAGCCAAAGAGTTGGTAGTGGAAGTTGAGAGTCAAGAGAACTCACCGCGCTGCGCCTGCTGTGCGGTTTCAGGTGCTTTAAGGACCTCATCCTTCAGAGTGAGAGCAGGCGCTATGCGAGCCTGGTATTTATAGGGGGAGGCGGGGACTATCTCTCTCTCTCTCTCTCTCTCCCTCCCTCCCTCTCTCGCTCTCTCCCTCTAGCTCTGTTTCTCGCTCTCTCCCTCCCCCTCTCCCTCTCTTTCTCTCTCCCTCCCCCTCTCTCATTCTCTTTCTCTCTGTCCCTCCCCCTCTCTCTCGGTTTCTGTCTCTGTCTCTTTCTGTGTGTGTCTCTCTCTCCCTCCCCCCTCTCTCCCTGTCTTTCTCTCTCTCTCGCTCTGTTTCTCTCTCTGTGTTTCTCTCTGTTTCTGACTCTCTTTCTGTGTGTGT
>CM047505.1:32542433-32544933 GCA_026122265.1 Ammodytes dubius | reverse complement strand
GGAACACTGTTTGAAGTAAGAAAGCTTCCTGAAAATGTACTGTTTCACTGTTGTTGTTTACAGCAGCAGGGCCCACAGTTTGGTTTACAAATGTTCGTTTTTAAATGTTTTATTCATTCGCTTTTCTAATGTGTATTGTGTATTTTAATCTTGCCCCTGTAAAGCACTTTGAATGGCCTTGTGACTGAATTGTGCTATATAAATAAACTTGCCTTGTCTTGCAAACATATTCTAGTCCTATATTTGGTTCCAGGTTCCTCAAAATAATGAAGACTTGATTTATGATGATAGAATTATTCAATCCTAAGAATTACATGTAGAGAAAATATGTTCCGTTAACTAACTGCAGGCTCTGTGAATGTAAACAAATCCCCCTCCTCTGAAACTGAATAGTGTATGAGAGAAGTTTTTAAACTTTAAAACAGTCTCTGTATACTGGGTTTGGTTTCATAAGATTTATATATAATTATTACATGGCACTTTGAGAATCCTATGTAAATCACAGCATTCTACAGGTCTGTTATTTCCAGCTAGCAGACCGCTGTCAAGGGCCGTTGCTAAGGACCTGCGTCATAGTTTTGATAGATAGACGTCCACAAACAGGGCTGCTACTCGTTCAGAAAACAATTGAATATTTTTTCAACATGACTGTGCATGTATCAGGAGAGCAGGGAACACAGGAGTCATGGTTAATGTCCGACAGGACTCCAGTCAAGACAACGTGAGTACGTTTGGCCGCATATTGACAGTTAGCCTATATAGCTACAGTAACTTCAGGCTGCAGCCCGCAATGTATATGTTCCGCTGTCATTTTCTCCGTGAATTGTGTTATTTATGTTGGGGGATAATGCTTTGTTAGCTAGATGGAGCTCTTGTTAAACATATTGGCCGATTAGAATTATTATTTGTAGAGTGTGCGAGTCTTGAGTTGTAATAAGCCACAGAGCTACTGTTAGCAAAACAGTAGCTCTGTGGCTAACAGCTGAGCCGGAGCCTTCAGTCAGCTGAAGCAGACAGTCTAGCGGGGCGAGCAGACTATACCCCCGTTACTAGGTCGTATCCTTGGTCGTTCCTATTTACTGGCGTACTGAACAACGTTTTAGTTACATAAGAACCTAGTGGGTTTGCAATGACTATTCCAGTTATTAGACAAGGTCTCAGGGTTGCTGGGGAAACAAGTTGTTTTTTGTTAAACGCTTCTAGGTTGGCCGCAGCTTGACATAGTAACCGTTGCTACTGAGTGAGTTCCGACCGTGTAGCGGACTGTTTTTGGCTGTTAAAACAACATGTTGCTTCAATAAATTGCTTTATTTATGATAGTAGCCATGTAATAAGCGGGATAAAGTATAGCGAACGGGTCACTTGCTAGAAATAAAGACCTTCAAGCTGAACAAGAGCCCTCCGCTGCGCGTCGGGCTCCTGTTCAGCTTGTCGGTCTTTATTTCTAGCAAGTGACCCGTTCGCTATACTTTATCCCTTACCTAACATTGTGTTAATACAGGCAGGGGACAAATTAAAAAGGAAAAAACTTATTTGAATGAATTAAGGACTATAACAAAAGTTTGGATACAGGGCACAGCGGGGCACTGAATGGTTTAATGAGTGCATATATTTTGGAGGAATTGTTTGGGTTGTAGCACTTAAGCTGCTATGGAGGCCTGTGGTGACAATTTATATAGTTTTTTTTCCCCCTTTTAAGTTGTTTACATTCTCCACGGCTCGAAGCACTGCTTTGAAATTAACGACCACTAGTTCGGAAGACACTAAATGTAAACATAAGTTAATCGTTTGGTCCTTAAAGTACCTCTAACTGTAAACCCAACCCCACAAAATCCTTCTAACTAAATTTAAGGAGTTAGTTGCATGATAGTAAAACATCTATCTATCTATCTATCTATCTGTCTGTCTATCTGTCTATCTATCTATCTATCTATCTCTTTTCTTCTAACAATGTAATGTGGGGAGTTAGTTGCATGATAGTAAAGCATCTGAAAAGAGTTAGGCATATTTATCAATCCAATTTAAAGACATTGTCATTTAAGTTTGATAAACATTACAGAAATTCAGTTTAGAAGAGGCTATGGGCTATGCTCTGATTCTCATGACACAATAAGTATTTTGAACCAATCACAGCAGTCCTCTGCCCGAACGTTCTATAAAAACAATGACTTGATGCCATGGAGACCGGTTGTTAAGGCAACACCCACACAGTCCTGTCAAACAGTCCATACAGTAAGTAAGCTGAAGTTTTATAAGCATTAATTTTCAAATCTGATCATTTTTAAAAGCTTATTGAGACACCTATTATTGAAATATTAATTTTTACTATTTGAGACCAGGTTTCCAGAGGCCTTGAATTTCAATGCAAACTCCAAGCAAACAATAAATGCTAAGGATCTACACTATATGAAGGGAACAGACAATTCAGCAGCTCTGCCACAAAAATATCAATTTCACACTTCAATATGGCTGCTCCACCGGTCGTGGGTCGAACTGTATT
>CM047505.1:32527011-32542333 GCA_026122265.1 Ammodytes dubius | reverse complement strand
TGTACACTTTATGAGACCAATTCACGTGAGCGGTATAAAAACACAGCTAACCACTACTGCCTAAAAGAGTACACATTAAGTAAATCACCCACACCAATTGGCTAGGAAAAGTATAAAATATAAACTGTACAGAGAAAAAAAAAAAATATAGCATCGTGAGTACCTAAATCCATAATCAACCACGAAAATTCAGCTTTAGAAACCAAAAAATTCTATCGCAAATTTCCAAAACAGTTTCACCACAGAAGGCATTTGAGTATTTAGTGTAATTACGGATACCATAGTCCAAGTCTTATTCTCCTTGATTCTAATCCAGTTTTTCTTGGACCGTCACCACTAAAATCCCCAATCCTCCCAACCAACTGGAAACATCACTCAAGACAAACAGCTAAACTGTTTATTCTCATATACATAACTTTAGAGTGATTTAAAAAAAGCTTAATTTGTGCCAAATAATAGCAATTACTCTACTCCCATCACAAAACTGAGTCACGCTAAAAATCAAAAACGTTTGTGTAATGGAATGTTTTTGTGGGAAAGAACCTTAACAGAAAGTCCCTAAATAACAGAATAAGTGAGTAGCTAAATAAGTAATAAAAACTGGGAAATCCCAATGCAACTTTAGGGAGAAATTATGATAAAAGTACTTTTTTTTTTTTTAAGATATTTTTTTGGCATTTTCATGCTTTATTGATAGTGTAGAGACAGAGTTGAAATGGGGCAGAGAGGGGAGTGACATGCAGAGAACGACCGCGGGCTGGAATCGAACCCGGGTCCGCTGCTGGCCGAGGCCCATGGGGGGGGGGACGCCCTACCAACTGAGCTAAGGGCGCCCCGTAGCTTTTTTTAAAGATTTTTATGGGTACATCCTGAACACTTCAAGTTATATACAATGTTTGGTATCATAGGATTCTACACAGCTTCAGAAAGCAAGTCACATACTCTATACGATTCACTACAATGCATTCAGTTCACCATAAACAACAATGCAGTGTGTTTCGATTGGCAAGTCATGTGAGGGAGGGGGGGGGAGCTCTGACATACACTGCATTCCAATACCCATAATTCCCTACTATTTAGTATGCCAGAAAAAGATTTAGGATGTCCCAATACATGCACGTCAATTGTAGTATGCTGAAAATACATAAATGCCCCACTAACTCCAATAGCATTTTGGAGTATTCGTCTTTATTTTCGACATTTCTCAACATAATGGAAAAAAAAAATCTTATCTGATTTTTTTTTTAATCTCTCCTGTGGCCCTAGAACTCTTCTGTACTTTAGTATGTAGTGTAGTAACAAGACTAAAACTCTGTCTGTACTTTAGTATGTAGTGCAGTAAAAAGAAAGAGTATGTGATTTGGAACGCAGGGCTAATCTATCCAGCATCAGCCCATATTCTAGCCGATTCCACACCTTACAGCATCTTTGGGATTAAATGTCTGAGTTGAATTTTAAATCCACTGCGTTATATTCAGCAGCTCGTCAGCATCTTACTCACAATCACACAATCACTCGACTGTTCCAAAAAGCTCCTTAGAACCTATTTATATAAGCAAATACGTCTTTTTATAGATTTATAGATAATAGATTTAGATAAAGACTCTTTCACCTGTCTTGTCCTGCATCACGTAAATAAAAATTAAAAAAAAAAAATTAAATAAAAAAATTAAATAAAAAAAGATTATAGATAAAGACTTTATTGTTTGTTTTTATTTTGCATGTTGAGGATTGTCTTGTGTATCTATTCCTGTGCTTTGATTATTTGTCTCCTACTTCACTGTTTTATATATTGTAATTTTCCATATATTGTAATGTGTTTTGTGTTGTTGTTAATGTACATATTCCTTTAAATAGGCCTGTGTGTGTGTACCATGTAAGGTATCACTTTTTAACGTGTGCTATATAAATAAAAAATGTACTTACTTGCTCACGTGCAGAGTGACTGAGTGAACCTGGTATTAGCACTGTAAGCACTGAGGCAAGGATTTCTGGAGTGATTTGCGGCGGTGGGCACGTGTCATTATGTTTAACGCACATTAAGGATAATTTAATCAAGATGGCCGCCATAAATCTGTACATTATAGCTCAGATGATATGGAGATTTGATGCTGAAGCCGATATTGATATTTTAGAAATCAGATGATGATCAACTGAATGTATTTTTACGCATCAATCAATCAATCAAACTTTATTTATAAGCACTTTTCATACAATCAAATGTAACACAAAGTGCTTAATACAACCCCCCCCCCCCCCCCACCTTTTCTTCCCTCATGTCTTCCCTTAGTCTTCCCTTGGCCCAGCTGTCTTAATGTGATGTCACAGTAAGGAAACTGTAGGGTTAGACAGTGAGACCATAAAACACTCTTTCTGCCTTTTCTCAGGCTAAAATGATCCGATTTCAATTTTTATTGCACATTTATACTAAATAGGATCTCCGAGTTCAATACACCTTCATATTCCAACCGGTGAAGTAGGTCTTTAAATGGTACAGATAGACACACAAAGATATATACTGTATCTGCAATAAGATGATAACTGCCGGTATCACGTTTGAATAATCTTAATAATCAACAAAACTTCCTCAAAACCGCGGGTCTCATACTCAATGTAACCTGACGAAGAGATTTAACTAGCAGCTTCTTGATCCATTTCTCAGTCTCACAGTGTGAACCTGATATCAGCCACTAATGGCCGAGCAACAACGGGCGTCACACACTCCAACACTGGAAAAGACACACACACACACACACACACACACACAGTCAGACAGACACACACACACACGCTCTCTCTCTCGAATAACACTGTCTGTCCACAGCTAAAAAACACTTGTAATACTGATATTTTATTGCAGTACCATCGAGGGAGGTAACTAGCTAACTAAACAACCGCACACGCGCACACACACCCACACACACACACACACACACACACACACACACACACACACACAACACCAACACACACACACACAACACACGTAAAACCAAAGTACAATAGACACACAAAAACAACGTATCGCAATAACAAACTGCCGTATCACGTTAATACTAATAATCCACAAACTTTGACAGGGTCTCAAACTGCTATGTAATGACAGAGATGTCAAAGCAGTGTCCATACAAGAACGATAAGAGAATGAGACACAACAACACACACCACACACACACACACACACACACACACACACACTCACTCACTAACAGAAACACACAGTAACAGTCACACATACACACTTACAGACACACACACACACACACACACACAGTCAGACACACTAACAAAAGACAACACACAGCAACACACTAACAGAAAGACACACACACACAGAACACACAAAGTCTCCACACAACAACACAAACTAACAGACATGTCAACACACACAAAGTCCACACACACCCCACACACACACACACACACACAGTCAGACACACTAACAGAAAGACACACCCACACACACACACAAACACTAACAGAAAGACACACAACAAAGTCTCACCACACACACAACACAAACACAACATCACACACAAACATAACACACAAAGACAACACCACACAACACACACACACACTACAGACAGTACACACACACACACACACACACACAGTCTCATCACACACACACAACACACACACACAACACGACACACACACACAGTCTCACTCTCACACACACACACACAGTCTCTCACACACACACCACTTAACAACAACACACACACATCTCTCTCTCATCTCACAACACACACACAGCTAAAATTACATTGAGGAGGGCTTGAACTAGGCCACTGCTCTGCACTATGCTGCAAAGTGGTCGCTAGCTAAGTGAGCGGAGGCCTGCAGAGACCTGAAGGCTAACAGTGAGTGCAGCTAGCTAGCAAGAGTCAGTGAACTGTCTACTCACTACACACTCCCTGCGTTCCAAATCACATACTTTTTCTTTTTCCTACACTACATACTAAAGTACAGAGGAGTTTTAGTCTTTTTAACTACACTAAAAATACTACTAAAGTACAGAGAGTTTTAGGGCCACAGGAGAGAGAAGAAAGAAAAAATTTGAAAAGGAAATTTATTTTTCATTATGTCGAGAAATGTCAACAATAAAAGACGAATACTGCTAAATGCTATTGGAGTTAGTGGGGTATTTATGTATTTTCAGCTTACTGCAATTGACGTGCATGTTTTGGGACATCCTAATTCATTTTTCTGGCATACTAAATAGTAGGGAAGTATGGGGATTGGAACGCAGGGATACACATCAATACTGACAAACGCACATGATTGTAGGCCGATCATCTGGGCTTGAGCACTTTATAAAATCATTATTTGTTTGTTGAATATTGTCAAATCAAATCAGTTGTATTTGTATAGCCCAATATCACAAATAGACATTTGCCTCAGTGGGCTTTACATTCCATACAGTATGACACCCTCTGCCCTTATTCTATCTATCTATCTATCTATATCTGCCCTTACACCCTTAGCTCGGCTGAGGAAAAACTCCTAGTAAGAGTATTATAAGTAAGTATTGTGGTTGCAAAGTGTGTGTGCTGCTTGATTGTGATTGTGTGTGTGTGTGTGTGTGTGTGTGTGTGTGTGCTTATTTTTGTTGATAGTAAGTGTTTGTGTTGTTTTAAAGCTACTGTATGTCCAAAATGTAATTCAGGTGTTTATTTGACTAAACCTTGTCTGTTTGCGTCTGTATATTTTCTCCTATACAACATCTTATAACGGACATTATTCTCAACATTAGTTTTTTTGTCAATTACTCTGAACCAAAAATCTCAACGTTCAGCTGTGTAATAATAAACAGATTGTATTGTACAATGTCCCAATTAAACTTAATTAAATATAAAATCAAATTATATAATTTATTTTTATTTATTTTTATTTCTATTGCATTGTAATTTCCTTTTTAACCAATACTTATGTTTGTCCTTGCTTTTTATAGAACCTTTTCATGTTATGTATTTATTGTATATCTTTTGTATTGTTTCTACTGTAACATCCACTGCCTATGGACAACAGATGGAAATTAGCCCATTGACTGCAATCTGGCACATTTACATGTTGGAAATGACTATGTTTTCAATGTGCATTGTCCTGAAATAATTTTTAAAAAATAAATAAAAAAATGAATCTTAAAACTGCAGTGAAATCAAGTCCAGGAGCTCTGAGAGTTCCTGCAGGATTTAAACAGAAGGACACACTGTGACTCACAGACTAAGTGACTCAGACGACTAGTAACAGCTTCCCACAGCAACCATGGCAGGGTCAGCAGCAAACAGAAATCTATCTTTAAAGGAATATTTCACCCATACGGAACCGGTGTTCTATCATTATAAAATCCCTATTATAATATAATGAATGAGGTTTTTCTTCCCTCCAGTCTTCCCTTGGCCCAGCAGCTGTCCTGTTAATCCTAACCCTACATTTTACCACGTGTGATGTCACGGATGGGAAAATGTAGGGTTAGACAGTGAGACCACAAAAACACTCTTTCTGCCTTTTCTCAGGCTAGGATGAAACCGATTTCTAAAATCTTTGCACATTTATACTACATAGGATCTCAGAGTTTCACCGGTGAAGTAGGTATTCAAGCCATTTATAACCAATTCAATAAAACAAGCCTTTTTTCCCCTACAATTCTTAGGTATTGTAGCATTTGCAAAAAGGCACATTATTACCCTCATCCAGTCACAAACACACACACACACACACACACACACTTTAGAGGTCGTTTGAGCGCCGGCAGTAAGCGACAGGCCCTTACACATTAACAGTAGCCTTTGTGCTTCCAGAAAAAATCAAGCCCTTTTTTTTTTTTTTTTTTTTTTTTTAAACCCTGCCTGCAGTAGAGCCAGTCGCGCGCTGCAATGTGCTGACACCATCATCAGCTATTCTAAACCCTTTAAACACACAGAGGAGAGAAGGGAGAGAGAAGGGGAGAGAAAATGGCAACAACGCTTGATTTTCATTTATCTTAATTAAATGCGTGTTAATTTACAATCTGGCAAAGTGATTGGTTATTTCTTTTTAAAGCCTCAAGTCTGGATATTTGGTCTAAAATATATATTTTTTTTTAATCAATGTTATCAAAGTTGGTTGTCTCAATATAAGCTTTTCTTTCAAAGGTTTTTTTATTCAACAAAAGATTTGTGAAGCAATTACAGTACAATGATTAAGTTTTTTTTCCCCTTTTTTCTTCCCCCGAACACACCCCGCCCATATCCCACCCCCCCACACCCAACTACAAACAAACCTGCATCAAAAAATCTGCACAAAAAACAATACACAATGTTAAAAATGACATAAACGAAATACACGCTACAAGAAACAAAAATAAACAATCAATATGTAAAAAATAAACAAAGAAATAAAATTAAATAAAAGAGGGGAGGAGGTTCAATATAAGCTTTTAAAAAAAAAAATCGGATTGAAAATTAATGTTCAAAAATATTATTAAACTTAAGTTAAAAAATGTCTTTTTAAAAGTCTAGAGTAGACTACGGCTTGATTGACAGGACTGTGTGGGCGTGGCCAAATCAAAACGCTCTAAAACCATGGCAACAGTCATTGTTTTTATAGAACGTTCATGCAGAGAATTATTATTATTTAAGGGGAATAAATCCTGCTAAGTTGTTGAGAACTTGGCTGCTGCTTTTTTAAATTTATCTTGACAATTCTTTGGAATAAGCTAAAGCTACGACGTTATTAAATCAAGTCAGGGGACCATGATGTACAATGCCAAATGCTTTATTTTACCATCATTAAGCAAAGTAGTGCCGTCCAAAATACCAAAACACAATGAAAGTATTATATGGAGCACAACTATGTCAACTACAGCTGTGTGTATTGACTCATGGTACCTATTAATTGTATTATTCACTGTATCTCTATCACTGCATTTATTGTATTTAGTATCTTTGATTGTATTTTAAAGCCTGACCCAGGGACAAAGACTGCAAATTAGCTGAAGCTAGACGTCTTATATGCATCACATTTTCCCATTTTTTTGTGGCAATGTTGTATGTATTGTCCCTGTCAAATAAACATTAAAAAAAAATAAAAAAAATGATTCATACAGAAAAAAACTATATGTGTGAACGGATAATTTCAACCAGAAAAGGGTGAGCTAGACCAAGGTAGTTGAGGCCCTTGTTGCTCTCCCTTGGGTGCTGAGATGATCCAGTCATTTAAGTCATCTTCTCGGGGCTTAAAATCACTCATTTTCGGGGCGCTCCAGTGTCATAGTGGATAGAGCGTGTACCATATTGGCTCTGGCCGTCGTTGCAGTGGTTGCGGGTTCAAATCCGACCTTCAATGGACCTTTACTGCAGGTCATCCCCCTCTCTTCTCTCTCTCTCTCTCTGTCTCCCCATTTCAAACTCTGTACTAGCTTAGCTCAAACACTGGTAGTCAATGAGAGCATTAGCCTGTCTATGCTGACAGTCAAAAGATAAACTTTACAACATTAACTAAACTAAACGCTCCTGTGTGCTTGTTGGGACTTCTTGTTTATTTACCACGTTATGTCAAATTTGGAATCAAATACTGGAAGGAAACTAGGAAGTGACGGTCATGAATGTATGATTCTAAAATGACATCACGACTTATGACCATTTCTACAATCAAAAATGAACACACAGTTACAGGAACGGTTTCTGGCTCCTTTTCTTGAGCCGGAGAGTGAGGCAAAAAGCTAAAAATGTCAAATGTTGAACTATTCTTTTTTTATTTTTTTAAACTTTTTTCTACAGCTAAATCCCATTGAGACCGGAGACACGTTACCATTAACACACACATTCACACAACGATAGCAGCAGGCCTATTATCGACATTCATACAAGGCAAGGTGGGTGAAGTGTCTTGCCCAAGGACACATGACAAAAGTGGCAGGGCGGGGATCGAACCGCCAACCCTTCGATCATTGGCCGACCCGCTCTACCACCTGAGACACAGTCGCCTTTAACTAACCATGCTGAGTCATTATTGTTAGATGACCATCAATAGAATGACCCACAGAGAACATTAGGGGAGGTGTGTCTGTCTAATAACAGCCATCCACTCAAGTGCACTGACACCTCTTTGCATCATGGCACATCTATAGGCCCCAGGCAGCTAACTGTTACAGGAACACTTCACCCATACGGAACCGGCGTTCTATCATTATAAAATTGCTATTATGATATAGCCCAATGAATGTTATAATGTCCTGTTAATCCTAACCCTACATGTTTACTAGTATGATGTCACGTTAGTAAAATGTAGGGTTAGACAGTGAGACCATAAAACACTCTTTCTGCCTTTTCTCAGGCTAGGATGAACCGATTTCTAAAATATTTGCACATTTATACTACATAGGATCTCAGAGTTCAATACACCTTCATATTTCCACCGGTGAAGTAGGTCTTTAAATACAGTATGTGTAGGTGAAACGTCCATATGACATGATTAATCACTGTGCATGGCAGGTATGTAAAGAGGGGCAGCAAGGCCAAAGATAATCATGGTTGAATTTAAAAGACCTACTTCACCGGTGGAAATATGACAGTGTATTGAACTCTGAGATCCTATGTAGTATAAATGTGCAAAAATGTTAGAAATCGGTTCATCCTAGCCTGAGAAAAGGCAGAAAGAGTGTTTTATGGTCTCACTTTCTACTGGATTAACAGGACAGCTGGGCCAAGGGAAGACTGAGGGAAGACTGAGGGAAGAAAAACCTCATTCATTATATTATAATAGCGATTTAATAATGACAGAACGCCGGTTCCGTATGGGTGAAAGTATTCCTTTAAATATGTCCAATGCTAGGAAGAGTATGCAGACTAAAAGGTGTGGAAATGTCTCAATTATAAGATGCATCATGATGATCAACAATAGTGTATTCAATGTACAGCATAAAAATGAGAATAATTGATTCTGTCCATCTTTTTGCATGGATTTAGCATTAAAGCAGTAGATACACAGCTCAACCTGGCTTTGTATTTAGATACACCAAAGCAATAGTAAGTTATGTGTGTAAGAGGTGTGGACATTTCTTGATAATAAGATATTGCAACGACTTGAAAGATTCTGCATCAGGGAGCTCCGGTAGCGTAGTGGATAGAGTGCGTACAATATTGGTCGCATGGGTTCAAATCCGACCCGGGGACCTTTACTACAGGTCATCCCCCCTCTCTCTGTCTCCCCATTTCAACTCTGTACTGTCTAATAAAAGCTTGAAAATGCCAAAAAAATAATCTTTAAAGAAAGATTCTGCATCGATACAGCGACATGTCATAATCGAGAGTCTGATGCCAACACAAAACAATAGAATATTGTCACACTACGCAGGGCAGCACCTAGCTTGCACCAATGTTTTCGGCGTCTAGTTTAACATGCACGAAAAATGCACGTAAGTTCACTTGTGTTCTAAGCAGTCTTAAAGAAATAGTTTGTAAGCCCTGCCATACTGAGAAATACTGAGAGAGTTTTGTGGTAAGCGTAAGGCTTTATCAACTTTGTGTCAACCATTGGCAATGTTAGCTTGAATGCAACTGACAAATCACTTTATATATTGAAAAGTTACGCACTGTAGCTTTAACTTAACAGCTAAAAAAAAAACTTTTGTTTTAGACGGGCCTGTGCGAGACATCTCGGCCAGGCCTGCCATGTCTACCCATGGGAGGCGGTGGGTGGTGTAGATTTGTGATGGGGCAGGAAGACCCAGGCTGGCTAATATGGCCTGGTATAGTGGTGTAGCCCTATTTCCTCTCCTTTATGCGTCTCTTTCCCACATTCTATCCATCCCCCCTCTCTCCTCTATCTCTCTCTCTCTTTCTCTAGACGCCATCTGTTTGTGGCATGATAGAATGTGGAAGTGAAAAGCGAAAAAAAAAAAAAATCAGAAAAAATAAAAGGCGACATTTTGACTGTTTTGCTGACCTACATCGACCGCTTGTCGCAGCCCCAAAGACGCCCGTCAAACGATGCATAAAGCCGGGCATGATCTGTGCACACTACCGCTAAAAAAATATGGTTCCTTGGTCGAAAGGAATTTTAATAAGTTACGGTTGAAACACTGCTATGCCTCGCCGGGCCGGACACACACACACATATACACACACATTCTCACACGCACACACACACACACACAGTCACAGCACACACACATACATAGCTTATAATCGAAACAGGAAAGAGAAGAGAGACGAGAGAGAGAGAGAGGGCAAAAAAAGCCCCAAAAAATCGCAACTTACCTGATTCCAAAATCGGTTTATGGTGGCGGCGTGATACGTGGTTGGTTTGTAACGTGTGAAAATGAAGCCGTTAAGTAAAGCGGCCCGGGTCCCCGTTGTGTGTTGCAAGCAGGAAAGAGGGAAGGAACGAGAGAGCTGACGTGAATGAATAAACAACCGACTGAGAGAGAGTGAGCTCCTCCTCAATATCCACAAGTAAAAAGGCGGACATGGCTATTTATTTGACTTATTAGATACACAAGCAAGACATTAAACAACCTTAGTAATGAGTGTGTTTTTTAAAATATGTAAAATATATATTTCTAGCCTTTTTACCGACTGTTACGTCATGTTAGCTATTTCATTTTCAAATGGACTACTTTTTTTTTCTTTTTTTTTATAGATTTTTTTTAGATGACCCATTGCTATGGTTATTATGATTATGTTGTATTTAATTACATTTTTAGTCTTAAATAAATTACGAGTTTATTGAATTTTTACTGTTAAAAAAATATTTTGTGTGATATTTAAAAAATCCACTAGGAGGCACTGTAGGCTATATAAGCGACCTCACTATGAGCTCGGCATCTTTTTAAAAAAAATATATATATTAAATACATATTTGGAGCCTTTTTACCGACTATTTAGCCTACTAGCCTACACCTAAAACATGACATCTCGTTTAAAAAGGGACTACTTTTTCTTAATATTTCTTTAGTTGGATAACCCATGTGACAGATGTATTATTGACCTATTTATTTTATATATTAGCCTAAGTCATAAATGCAAGGCAAGTTTATTTCTATAGCACAATTTAGACACAAGGCCATTCAAAGTGCTTTACAAGGGTATAAAAAAACATTAATATTAGCATTCAAAATTGCATTCAAATTTAATCAAAACATTTTAAGTTGATTTATTTTGACTGTAAAATACATATTTTGTATGATATGAACAATACCCAGCAGATGGTGGTACGATAGATGGATATATAAAAATCCTCATTGTTATGGCTGTATCTTTAAATATAGGCCTACACAAAACATATATTTACAGCCTTTATGCACTTTTACTCCCAAACCACGACGTTTATCATCT
Source organism: Ammodytes dubius (assembly GCA_026122265.1). Taxonomy (NCBI): domain Eukaryota; kingdom Metazoa; phylum Chordata; class Actinopteri; order Uranoscopiformes; family Ammodytidae; genus Ammodytes; species Ammodytes dubius. Next base: position 32,531,006 of record CM047505.1, on the reverse strand, counting down.
CATTTAAAAAGGGACTATTCTTTGTGACATTTTAAATATTTCATTATTATTATATATAGGCTACTAAATCTAATGTCAATATAATTAAGTCATAAAAACTATATGAGTTGATTCAATTTGACTGTAAAACACATATTTTGTATGATATTCATAACACCCACAAGATGGCGGTATGTAGCTTGAAATGCTTACTGACAACAGATATTAATTTTTTCATAATGGCCAAAATCCATGACATTTAAACTCGTATTTGGTTGTTAGTAAAAACTGTTCTCTCCTATATTATTAATTAAATTTGACTTCTTCCTTAATTCTACATTCACAACTTTACATGTTCAAACAGAATACTTTACGGAGAAGTAGGCTAAGTAGTTGGATAATTTTAGCTAACTTCCGGTCAGTCATTGCAGTTAGCAGTCTCCTCCCTCGTCCTTACGTCAGCAAATTAACATGAAACGGTCTTTTCGAAAGTTCAAGCGAGTTATCTAGCGTCAAATCAGATCCGTAAGAACAATAAAAACCTGATAAAAAACCATAAAAAACAAACATTGTGAATGATTTTTTTACCTGCAGTTCCGCCATTGTAGTGAAGTAAACATTCATCTCTTTGCGTTCGCGGGTAGATAGATTAGTCCCCGCCCCTTTGTTGCGTTCTGTCTCCTGATTGGATAAAAGGTTCCGGATACCAGAAACGTTTATTATTATTTTTTTTTTATATTATATTTTTGTCTATTTTTATGATGTTTTTTAAATTTTATATAATTTAAGTTATCATTTTATTCGTAGTTTGTTTATTAAATGTCATGAAAGGTGTAATTGTCAATTTATACCAACGATTTTGTAAATTAATTCATTTTCAATAAAAAAATTAAAATACATTTGTTTGGCTACTGACAAAACTACCATGGTGCCACAGTGTACTCACACACACACACACACACACACACACACACACACACACACACACACACACACACACACACACACACACACACACACACACACACACACACACACACACACACACACACACACACACCACACACACACACACACACACACACACACACACACACACACACACACACACCACACACACACACACACACTTTACATTCAAACATGCATCTCACACATACAACACTGTCGACATATTATAGAAAAACAAATGTATTGCACATAAGTTGATCATTTTAAAATATATAATAAATAAGCTAGTTAATAAATAAATAGGTCAACTGCATCATTATTTGCTTGAATGTGTTAAATCATTTTGCAGTGAGAAACTGTCTTCATCATGTTCACAAGTGATGAAATGATGACATGGAAGTCATACAAGAAGGAATTCTGACATCCTACAAATATGTCTAATAAAGCAAAGAAAAAGCAAAAAAAAAGGTTAAAGGGATCCTATGTAATGTTTTAAGTAATTTATTAGCTAAAATCAATATCCTCATTCATAAATATGTCCTCATTGGTGTAAAATCACCTCTGCCAAAAATATGAATGATCCTCCTGAGCGGAGAATTACAAATATTAATATTGCATTTTCTACATTGAGAGGGTAAGTCTTAGAATGTGAATTGCATGAATGTAGCAAAGCATTTCGGTTCATGAGCTAAAGACAAATTGTCACCTTGTTGGATAATAAAAAAAACATTCTATTGTATTTTATTATAGTGTAGTCTATTCTATTTTGCAGTTTATTCTAAATAGTGCGATAGTGTTTTTTTGTCATGTGCACAAGTGACACAATTATGATTTCTTAGAGGTCATTCAAGAACCAAAATGACTAAAAATAATTCTGAAATAACCAAAAATAATAAATATACAATTCCTCCACTAGATGGCAGTAGCGCTCCACTGTTAATATAAGACTGGGCTGAAAAACGTCTTGTCAGTGTCCAAATGATTCATGGCTCATAAGATTTAATGATTTAATGTCCTTAGATTAATTCATTCCCGGTTAATGTGGAAATAACTACGACCGTCTGTTAACTGTCAGGCAGGATATAGCAGCTTTGCACCAATGTGACAAATACATAGCCTACAGCTCTGGAAAAAATTAAGAAACCGTTCTAAATGTTCAGTGTCTCTCTTCAGTACTTCATTCCGGACTCAAAGTTTCATATTAAAGACAATACAAATACAAGATTAACACAGATTAAAATACATACAATCATCTATTCCAATGTTTCCACAACCTAGTGGAGAACCTTGTATCACTCTGTTTAGTGTCAGTGAGTGCAATTATATAAAACCATCTTTTTTGTATTTAAAAACTTTGCATAATAAAAAAGCCCCCCCCCCCCCCCCCTAAAAAATAAAATAAAATAGGCCTCCTAAGCATAAGGCAATGCTATGCCCTGCAGCCTGCTATTATACTCCCTTATTGACATTACGATGCCTTTTGCATATAAATGCTGCTGTGTCCTTCACTATTCAGACACACGTCAATACATTACCCAACGTGCCGTGAATGTAAATTATATTTTGTCGGTTTTGTGCTCTGGAACTTGTGGTTAAAACCATGTCAGCAAAGTGAGATGAGATGTGTATTGATTTGTGGTTAAGAGCAGTGAGAAAGTGTCTATCTATCTATCTATCTATCTATCTATATCTATCTATCTATCTATCTATCTATCTATCTATCTATCTATCTATCTATCTATCTATCTATCTATCTATCTATCTATCTATCTATCTATCTATCTATCTATCTATCTATCTATCTATCTATCTATCTATCTATCTATCTATCTATCCATCCATCCATCCATCCATCCATCCATCCATCCATCCATCCATCCATCCATCCATCCATCCATCCATCCATCCATCCATCCATCCATCCATCCATCCATCCATCCATCCATCCATCCATCCATCCATCCATCCATCCATCCATCCATCCATCCATCCATCCATCCATCCATCCATCCATCCATCCATCCATCCATCTATCTATCTATCTATCTATCTATCTATCTATCTATCTATCTATCTATCTATCTATCTATCTATCTATCTATCTATCTATCTATCTATCTATCTACAACATTGACTTGTTTTCACTCAAAATTACAGAATAGCACTGGAGGAAGGTTTTGATTGATTGATTGATTGATTTATATTTATTTCGTCCATGAATGTCTTCCAACAAAACTCATTTCAATATTCTCACATGTACAATCCATAAAACCATGACGAAAAGGAGGCAGGATGAAGAATATCTTATATTTCCTGCCCCCTCAAAACAAAACAAACAAAAAAACAAACACTCTACATGTCAACTCATAGTCAGTGCATGACGATAATAAATGAAACAAAATAGAAACCAAAACATCAATCTGAAACTGATTCCAAAACAAAGCAAACCACGATCACAACCATCAATATAGAAATCATTCATTTCTATAAGTGCTCTTACAAATTCAAGGAGAGGCACTTGAGAATTTATTCCATATTATTCCCATGCATTTTCTCGCCTACACAAACTTGCATACACAACCACAACATACTCAAATTGACGTCAAAATGAGTATGAGAAGAACATTAGTACGGCTTTTTCGAACACAATATACTTCAGTGGATTGCTATTTTGCACACTAAACAAATGCGACCGGATGTAGGACAAATCTGGTATTTTTCAGCATTCTTGAGCACTTGATGTATTGGGACATACTAAATATTTTTCTGTCTTACTAAATACTATGGAAGTTTATTAGAACGAAGGGTAAGATAAGCTGATACACTCATAACTGTTAACCAATTTAAAATTATTATTTTGAATCAGCCCCTCTACACTTGTAACTGTTTTAATTAGGCTATTGTCTCTTTCATTCAATTGATCTGAATGTTTTAAATTGTTGTTGTCTGTGTCTGTGTGTGTGTGTACACTTGTTATGTATTGTCATTGTATATTGTGTATCTGTACAAACTCGACGTCATTGTAAAAAGGGTCACCCCTCAATTGATCTTTCGAGGTTAAATAA
>CM047505.1:32514511-32517011 GCA_026122265.1 Ammodytes dubius | reverse complement strand
TGCTCAGTTGGGAAGAGCGTCTGTATATATTATATATAGTGGAAAGAAAATTAACAATGATTAGGAAATTATTTTGATATCAACACGTTATTAATGAATTTAAAGGTGCTCTGAGGAACTTTCAAATTGTGTTAATTCTAGATTCTAGCGCCCCCTTTGGACAAAAGCGGTAGTGTTTTTTTTACTACGCCAGCTGTTGTTCCTGGGTGAGCGTATACCCATGACAAAGGCATTAAGATAAACTATATGAAAAATAGCATTCTTTGCACTGATGATCTCGTTTGCTGTTACATGTAATTTATGATCATCAGAGGAAAAATGAGACTGTTTCAGAAATATTTAAAAGTTACTTGTAGCACTTTTTTTTTAGGTAATGTTTGAAAACGTCCATCTAGTTTTTTTTAAACTCAAAATGTATTTAAAATCTGCACATTTTTAATTTGATCTGAATTGTATTTTCGGAATATATGAAATAGAAAAATTCGGCTCTCTGGTGGTGTAGTGGATAGAGCGCGTACTATATTGGCTCCAGCCTTCGTTGCAGTGGTCGCCGGTTCAAATCCGACCCGTGTACTTTTACTGCAGGTCATTCCCGCCCTTCCCCCCTCTCTCTCTCTCTCTCTCTTCTCTCTCTCTCTCTCTCTCTCTCTCTTGTCTGTCTCCCCATTTCAACTCTATACTATCTAATAGAGCTTGAAAATGCCAAAAAAATATCGGATCTTACATTTTCTTGTTGTGGAAGAGGGGAAGATGGAGGAGGGGGTGTGTGTTGGTATACATCCTCCTCTTCCTCCTCTTCCTCCTCTTCCTCCATAATGGTTGCTAGGCGCAGCTTGGGACGTCCATTTTCACTGAAATACAGAGGTCTAAGAAATCTCTCTTTCCTCTCTCTACGACTGACACACTCCAGAAGTTTTGCATCGAAGACAAATAGACCAAATAGATCCAGAGAGACTTCTGAAATCTGTTGGGGGAATAAAAGAAAGTTTGAAAACTGTTTAGACACAAATAAAGTAATGGAGACTGTTAAACAATGATTAGGAAATTATTTTGATATCACCACGTTATCAATGAATTTAAAGGTGCTCTGAGGAACTTTCAGTTTGTGTTGATTCTAGATTCTAGCGCCCCCTTTCGACAAAAGCAGTAGTGTTTTTTTTTACTACACCAGCTGTTGTTCCTGGGTGAGCGTATACCCATGACAAAGGCATTAAGAAAAACTATATGAAAAATAGCATTCTTTGCACTGATGGTCTCGTTTGCTGTTACATGTCATTTATGATCATCAGAGGACAAATGAGACTGTTTCAGAAATATTTAAAAGTTACTCGTAGCACCTTTAATTTCTTTTTTTTTTTTAGTTAAATAGTGTTTGAAAACGTCCATCTAGTTTTTTTTAAAACTCAAAATTAATTTAAAATCTGGACGTTTTTAATTTGGTCTGAATTGTATTTTCGGAATATATGAAATAGAAAAATTCGGCTCTACGGTGGCGTAGTGGATAGAGCGTGTACCATATTGGCTCCGGCCTTCGTTGCAGTGGTCGTGGGTTCAAATCCGACCAGTGGACCTTTACTGCAGGTCATCCCCCCCCCTCTCTTTCTCTCTCTCTCTCTGTCTCCCCATTTCAACTCTGTACTGTCTAATAAAGCTTGAAAATGCCAAAAAAATCTTTAAAAAAATCGGATCTTACATTTTCTTGTTCTGGAAGAGGGGAAGATGGAGGAGGGGGTGTGTGTTGGTATATATCCTCCTCATCCTCCTCTTCCTCCTCTTCCTCCATAATGGTTGCTAGGCGCAGCTTGGGACGTCCATTTTGACTGAAATACAGAGGTCTGAGAAATCTCTCTTTCCTCTCCCTGCGGCTGACACACTCCAGAGGTTTTGCATCGAAGACAAATAAACCAAATAGATCCAGAGAGACTTCTGAAATCTGTTGGGACAGAAAAGAAAGTTTGAAAACTGTTTAGAGACAAATAAAGAAATGGAGACTGTGAAAGGGCAGACAGGGGGCGCCCTTAGCTCAGTTGGTAGGGCGCCCCCCCCCCCCATGGGCCTCGGCCAGCAGCAGACCCGGGTTCGATTCCAGCCCGCGGTCGTTCTCTGTATGTCACTCCCCTCTCTGCCCCATTTCAACTATGTCTCTACACTATCAATAAAGCATAAAAATGCCCCAAAAATATCTTAAAAAAAAAAAAAAAAAAAAGTGCAGACAGACAGACCACACACAACACACACACACACACACACACACACACACACACACACACACACACACACACACACACACACACACACACACACACACACACACACACACACACACAGGACTCACCATATTACTCTCTGGTGGGGATGGGGGGCAGAGTGTGGGAGCCTGGATGGTTTCTAACCAGTTCAGCTCCTCATCCGTGATACAGTCTGACAGACCTGTAGACACACAGACACACAGGGGGGTAAGACAAGGTTATTCACAGTCATAGATTTTTATTTTATTTTT
>CM047505.1:32487011-32509511 GCA_026122265.1 Ammodytes dubius | reverse complement strand
TGGTCTCGTTTGCTGTTACATGTAATTTATGATCATCAGAGGAAAAATTTGACTGTTTCAGAAATATTTAAAGAGTTCCTCGTAGCACCTTTAACTTTATTGTCAATAACTGCAATATGTGCAATAAGTACAAAGGATAAAAAAAACAAGTAAATTAATAATAATAAGTAAAAAAAAATAGTTTATCTGACATAAGGACAGCCAGGAGAAAGCCAAGAAAACAACCAGCTTCCCACAGCATTACATTGACCTGTGACCCTGTTAAATAGCAGGACAGTCATCTGAACATGAGCCCATCCCCAAACCATGAGAGCAGAGAGGATATGATGCAACGGATGACTATTAATGACTATTAGGGGTGTGTGTGTGTGTGTGTGTGTGTGATTGTTATTGTCTCTTGTGTGTGTTTGTTGTGTGTGTGTGTGTGTGTGTGTGTGTGTGTGGGGTGTGTGTGTGGTGTTTTTGTCGTGTGTGTTTGTGTTTGTGTTTGTGTGGTGTTTGTCTCTATGGTGTGTCTGTGTTGAGTTGTGTTCGTTGTGCGTGTTTGTCTCTATGTGTGTCTGTGTGGTGTGTGTGTGTTGTGTGTTGTCCTGATGTGTGTGTGTGTGTCTGTGTGTGTGTGTGTGTGTGTGTGTGTGTGTGTGTGTGTCTGTGTGTGTGTGTGTCTGTGTGTGTGTGTGTGCGTGTTTGTGTGTAGTGTGTGTGTGTGTGCGTGTTGTGAGTGTGTGTGTTTGTGTTGTGGTGTTGTGTGGTTGTGTGTGTGTGTGTGTGTGTGTGTGTGTGTGTGTGTGTGTGTGTGTGTGTGTGTGTGGTGTGTGTGTTTCTGTCTGTGTGTCTGTGTGTGCGTGTTTATCTCTATGTATGTGTGTCTGTGTGTGTGTCTGTGTGTCAGTTTGTGCGTGTTTGTCTCTATGTGTGTGTGTCTGTGTGTGCGTGTGTGTGTGTGAGCGTGTGTGTCTCTGTGTGTGTGTGCGTGTTTGTCTCTGTGTGTGTGTGTGTGTGTGTGTGTGTGTCTGTGTGTGTGTGTGTGTGTGTGTGTGTCTATGTGTGTCTGTGTGTGCGTGTGTGTGTCTGTATGTATGTGTGTGTGTGTGTGTGTGTGTGTGTGTGTGTGTCTATAAACCTTGTTAATTTCCCCAGAAACCTGCGTCATATCCTGCACTTCAGCTGCTGCAATCTGACAATCAATTTCTACTTAGTGTTTAATGTCAAATGTAAAAAAAAAACTGTAGTGTTTCTAAAGGACAGATATAAAGCTCTAGTGCGTAACTTTTTCATATGAATGAATGAATGTTTGGTTACATTCAAGCCATCGGCATATGAGTTGACACAAAGTTGATGCAATGTGCAATAATATTAGCACGACAACACGTTTTGCACTTACACAAAAGCAGAAGTGTTTTTTTTTTTGTGACTTTTTCCTTTTCGCAATACCGACTGTGTTAATTCCAGTTGATTATATTAGTCGTGTCCGGATGTAACGTGTGTGTATTAATGCCATATTGATTTTGTTTGTTGCTATTTCAGTCCATGGGCGGCAGTGGCGAAGTGGGCAGGGAGGTCGCCTCTGGTGTGCAGGGTCGGAGGTTCGATCCCCCGTCTCCCCGCCACATGTCAAACTGTCCCTGGGCAAAGAGACATTGAACCCCGAATTGCTCCCGATAGTTAGCTTGCACCCTGCGTGGTAGCTGCTGCTGCTATCGGTGTATGAATGTGTGTGTGATTGGGTGAATGTGTACAAAACAATGTAAAGCGCTTTGAGTCTGTGAAAAACCAGGGAAAAGCGCTGTATAAGTGGAGTCCATTTACCATTGATCCATTTTGTTTGTTGCTATTTCAGTCCCTGGGGAAGATGTTGAATCATTTGGTTAATCCCTTCACTCCCACACATGTTCAGAACGGGCAGAACATGAGAAAACGTGGAGAAGTGAAATCTATAGGGAGGCCAACGTCATGTAGATTATTACAATGGACCAGTGTGATGTGTGTGTGTGTCTCTCTCCCTCTCTCTCTCTCTCTCTCTCTCTCTCTCTGTAAAGAATATGTCTGTCTGTCTGTCTGTCTATCTATCTATCTATCTATCTATCTATCTATCTATCTATCTATCTATCTATCTATCTATCTATCTATCTATCTATCTATCTATCTATCTATCTATCTATCTATCTATCTATCTATCTATCTATCTATCTATCTATCTATCTATCTATCTATCTATCTATCCATCCATACATCCATCCATCCATCCATCTCAACTACAGATGGTGGGCCAACCAAAACAGCTCTGAAGATATATAAAGTTACACAAGGTATAACCTCCATTTCAACAGCGCTTAAATTTCATGTTCATCTGGGGAGTACCTTGAAATGTCATCCAAACCCTGTGAAATGTAATATAGGCGAAAAACTCAGTGCATTTCCGGCAAGTACAAAACGTATCATAAATCAGACAATTAACAACATATGAACAAATCCTTCTGTAATAACCTTCAGAATAGTGCTGAGAATGATTATGGAAAGTTTAGTAGATGTAAGTGCTTTAGAAGTTGAGATTTTTGGTTCAGAGTCTTGACCATGTGTTTGATAACTGAGACATACTGTATGGTTAAACTATTAACGCCCACGTTCCTCTGTAATAGTGATTCAATGCGAATTGGGCTTTAAGCAACAAGAAACAAGAGACGAGAGACGAGAGAGCGAGGGAACAATAAACTGGAGCCAGGTACGTATAATTACCACAGTAGCGCATGGGACGATCTGGCGCCGACAGCAGGGAATCCACGGGTTATGAAGGGGAGTTGATTGGAGGTGAAGACCAGGGGCCTCATTTATAACGGTGTGCGTAGAAACCATCCTAAAACATTGCGTCCGCACAAAGCCAGAAATGTGCTGCGCAAAAAAAAATTCAGAGTTATAAAACTGTGCGGCGCACAGTTGCACGCAATCTTCGCTTTATAAATACCCACCTGCGGTGAATTGTGCGCAGACGATCTCCACCCCGTGTCCTCCCACTTCACCTCCCAATTTCATCCCACAATCTACCATACATGGCGAATGCTAAATAGCTCCTGAATATGATGACGCTCTTAATAAGCACTGAATTTTGACTGACATGAGGAAAGAAGGGAGGTAACCGGCTGCAAAGAAAGCGACTAGGAAGGAATAAAGCCCGTGACGTGCATGTGCTGCAGTAACTGTCACACACACACACACACGCGCGCGCGCTTATCACATATCATGATTGGCACAGTCGTTATAGTCTTTGTAAAGCAGTTTCGCCCAACTTTGTGCTGTATGCAATTTCACGTATTAGCGTACCTGTAGTATATGTAGCTTATATAACATGTGTTGTGACAAGTGAAATAATGCCTATAGTCTATTCGAGAGAATTGTTTATCTCCCGTGAGATCCACACATTTCCAACAACGTCAGATTATAGTTTAATCTTCCAGGGTGAATTGTTATGGGAAAGAGATGCGTGTAATGATTTGCTAAATTCATAACATGATTTTATCTAACGAAATATACAGTTTTAATTCATATCTGTTGGGCTTAACTTTGTACAAAACTACTTTTTACACACCTCTTAAAATTTGCTCTCCCGCTGGCCACTCACGGAAACACCTCCCGACGTATAGGATATTATTATAAAGTAGCGCTATAATATTCAACGTATAAAATATAACCAAAACATGTAGACCTAGGCTACTTGATAACTAATTCAACCTACATCACAACTGCATGCCATAGACTACAGTAGCCATATATTCGCAACTATAGGTAAGCTTATACATTTTATTGACTAAATATATTGGGTGCCAAACATCATTTGTCTGTGTTTTTCTGATGACAGAGCTTTATTTCGTGGTGTTTCCATTGAGTGTCGCTGATTCCCCGAGTCAGGAAAACCTTGCGGTAGCTCTACGCATGGTCGAAGGTTGGCGTAGGAATACGCACACTTCTCCGCAAATAATGTCTTTATAAATACCAACGTTTGCCACCGCACATTTTCCCGCAAATTTCTTCCCGTCTACGCAAGGTTTTCGTGCGCCGCAAGCTTTATAAATGAGGCCCCAGGTGAGTGTGATTGCAGATGAGGGCCAGGTGTGAAGTGAGACAGACAGGGGGAGGTGAGACAGACAGGTGTGAAGTGAGACAGACAGGGGGAGGTGAGACAGACAGGTGTGAAGTGAGACAGACAGGGGGAGGTGAGACAGACAGGTGTGAAGTGAGACAGACAGGGGGAGGTGAGACAGACAGGTGTGAAGTGAGACAGACAGGGGGAGGTGAGACAGACAGGTGTGAAGTGAGGCAGACAGGTGTGAAGTGAGACAGACAGGGGGAGTGGCAGACACAGAAGGAGGAAAACACAGCGGGCTGCTGTGACCACAACACGTTTGCTGTTACATGTAATTTATGATCATCAGAAGAAAAATTTAACTGTTTCAGAAATATTTAAAAGTTTCTCATAGCTACTTGTTTTTGCTATCTTAGAAGATACTGACAACATTTTTTTATTTTTTTTATTTTTTAAATCTAAAATGATAGGAAAAAGGTCTATCTCTTATAAAAGCAACATGCCTCTTCCAGAGAACATAACTTGAATTACATGTAAAGGACAGGCGTGTGTGTGGACCCAAGTGCAAAGGATGATCAGAAGGCAGAAGTACAATGTCCAAAAACCAGCTCTTTAATCCAAAACGTAGCAAAGGTCAAAATCTAGAAAGGCAGTCAAAACCAGGCAACAAAGCAGACAAGGAACGGGCAAAATCCAAGAGTCACAAGAATACCAAAAAGGGTCATACATGGGAAGCAAATAGAACAAAAAGCAAGAGAGCTCGAACACTCGGTAACAAAGACAATCTGGCAAAGACACAGGGAATGAGGCAGGGCTTAAATACACAGGGAAACGAGACACAGGTGAAACACATTAGGGCGGAGACAGCAATCAAAAAAGGAGGGAAAACCCAGGAAGTAAACCTAACAACAACACAGCAGAACCTAGACTACAAAATAAAACAGGAAATGGATACAAAACATACAGATCCTGACAGTACCCCCCCTTTAAGGGACGTCTCTAGACGTCCCTGGAATGTCCGGGTTCAGTCTATGAAAGTCTCGTATCAGAGTCTTATCAATGATGTCCCTCGCAGGGACCCAGGACCTCTCCTCCGGGCCGTACCCCTCCCAGTCAACGAGGTACTGGTGGCCCTGCCTCTACGACGGACAGCCAACAGTTTTTTGACTGAGTAAACAGGACCACCATCGATGAACCTGGGTGGAGGAGGTGGGTCGGAGGGAGGGGCCAAACGACTGGTCTTGACGGGCTTGATCCGGGAAACATGGAATGTGGGATGGACCCTCATGGTCCGAGGAAGACGAAGGCGAACAGCAGCAGGGTTGATGATCTCAGAGATCGGGAAGGGCCCCACGAACCTGGGAGCCAGCTTACGACACTCCCCTCGAACCGGCAGGTCTCGGGTGGAGAGCCAAACCCTTTGGCCAACCCGGTAGCGGGGGGCTGGGGTGCGATGACGGTTGGCGGACCTCTGGTATCCAAAATTGGTGCGGAGGAGCGCTGCCCGAGCCTTCCTCCAGGTGAGGTGACATCGGCGCACCAGGGCGTGAGCTGAAGGAACAGAGACCTCCCCCTCGAGATCATGGAAGAGTGGAGGCTGGTACCCGTAGACACACTGGAACGGGGACAGACCAGTAGAAGCCACGGGGAGGGAATTGTGGGCATACTCCACCCAGAGGAGCTGCTGAGACCAACTGGATGGACTCTGGGAGGCGATGCACCGGAGGCCCGTCTCCATCTCCTGGTTGTACCTCTCCGTCTGGCCGTTGGTTTGAGGATGGAAGCCAGAGGAGAGGCTGACTGATGCACCGAGCAGCTTGCAGAACTCCTTCCAGAAACGTGAGGCGAACTGGGGACCCCGGTCAGACACAATGTCCTGAGGAAGACCATGGAGCCGAAACACATGAAACAGGACTGCCTCCGCCGTCTCTTTGGCGGAGGGCAGCTTAGGCAGGGCAATGAAGTGAGCCATCTTAGAAAAACGGTCAACGACAGTGAGGATGACTGACTTACCCTCTGAAGGAGGCAACCCAGTAACAAAGTCCATAGACACGTGAGACCAGGGGCGGTGTGGAACAGGCAAAGGCCTGAGAAGACCAGTAGGGGGGTTGCGGGAGACCTTGCTGCGGGCACAGACAGAACAGGCAGAGACAAAATCACGGGTATCTTCCCTGAGGGAGGGCCACCAGAAAACGTTGAGTTATGAGACTCAGTGATCTACTCACCCCAGGATGACAGCTCAACGGGGAGGAGTGCCCCCACTGCAGGACTCGGGAACGGAGCGGGCCTGGAACAAAGAGCCGGCCAGGAGGACAACCGTCAGGAATCTGGGCCTCCGAAAGTGCGTGTTGGACCTCCTTCTCAATGTCCCAGGTCACCGCCCCGACCACACAGTCAGAGGGCAGGATGGGAGCTGCATCCCGAGGGCGGTTTCCTACCTCAAACTGCCTTGAAAGGGCATCTGGTTTGACATTACGAGACCCAGGGCGATAAGACAGGGTGAAGTTAAATCTGGTGAAGAACAACGCCCACCTGGCCTGCCTGGAGTTGAGCCTCTTAGCTCCACGGATGTACTCCAGGTTTTTGTGGTCAGTCCAGACTATAAATGGCTGCTCTGCCCCCTCCAACCAGTGCCTCCACTCCTCCAATGCCAACTTCACGGCCAGAAGCTCCCGGTTTCCCACGTCGTAGTTGCGTTCGGCGGGGGAGAGTTTCCGGGAGAAGAAGGCACAGGGGTGAACCTTATTGTCATCAGCAGAACGCTGGGAGAGAATGGCCCCGACCCCCACATCAGAGGCGTCCACCTCGACGATGAACTGGAGTTTGGTGTCGGGCATCTGCAATATAGGCGATGAGGAGAACCGGGACAGGAGGGCACGGAAGGCTGCCTCAGCCTCAGGGGACCAGGAGAACTTAGAGTTCGAGGAGGTGAGGGCATGCAGAGGAGCTGCAACCTGGCTGAAGTTCCGGATGAAACGGCGATAAAAGTTGGCAAAACCCAGAAAGCGTTGGAGCTGTCTCCGGTCGGTGGGCACAGGCCAGTTTAAAACAGCCTTGACCTTTTCTGGGTCCATCTTGATCAGTCCTGGTGAGATCATGAGCCCGAGGAATGACACTGTGGTCTGGTGAAAATCACACTTCTCAGCCTTCACGAACAACTGATGCTGGAGCAGCCGCTGCAACACCTGACGAACATGATCCACATGTTCCTCTTCAGTCTGGGAAAAGATCAGAATGTCGTCAAGATAAACAAACACAAAGACATTCAGCATCTCTCTGAGGACATCATTGACCATTGACTGAAAAACAGCTGGGGCATTTGTGAGTCCAAATGGCATCACCAGGTACTCATAGTGGCCACTGGGAGTGTTGAACGCAGTTTTCCACTCGTCCCCTTCACGAATACGAACCAGGTGGTAGGCGTTGCGAAGGTCGAGCTTGGTGAAAATGTGGGCCCCTTGAAGAAGCTCAAAGGCAGATGAGAGGAGTGGAAGTGGGTAACGATTCTTCACTGTGATGTCGTTCAGGCCACGGTAATCAATACAAGGCCGAAGGGTCTTATCCTTCTTGTCCACAAAGAAAAACCCAGCTCCAGCAGGGGAAGAGGAAGGACGGATGATCCCTGCAGACAGCGCCCCCTGGATGTAGTCGTCCATGACCTTCCTCTCAGGACTGGAGAGGGAGTACAGACGACCCTTGGGTGGTGCCGCACCGGGGAGAAGCTCTATGGCACAGTCATATGGGCGATGTGGTGGCAAGGACGTGGCTCGAACCTTATTAAAGACCTCCTTCAGGTCTAGGTAGACTTCAGGCACCCTGGACAGGTCTGGAAACTCAGGAGAGGAATCAGCAGACGAGGAAACCGACAGCGGGAACAAACAGGATGACTGACAAGCTAGACTCCACCTCAACACTCTCCCAGTAGCCCAGTCCATTACAGGATTGTGTTTACACAGCCAAGGATAACCCAAGATTAGAGGGTATGTTGGAGACTCAATGATCAAAAATGAAATGGTCTCGTTGTGGTTACCTGACATCAGCAGAGACAGAGGAGGAGTCTGGTCGGTGACACGGCTGAGCAGATGACCATCGAGAGCGCGGGCCTGGCGTGGCTCAGGCAGAGGCTGGAATTGTAGATTCAGCTGGTGGGCCAGGTTCAGGTCCATGAAGCTCTCGTCTGCACCAGAGTCGATGAGGACTGACAGGGCCAGGGAATCCCTGGGAGAAGTGATGAGCTGAACAGGGGTCAAGGCGCGTGCTGGTGTGGAGGCAGTCGAGGCGTGGCTCACCAGTAGGCCTCCGGTTACTGGCGAGCCTGATCTTTTACCGGGCACCGAGCTAGGAAGTGCCCCGTTCCCCCACAGTAGAGGCAAAGTCCCTCACGCTGGCGGCGCAGGCGTTCCCCTTGGCTCAAACGGGTACGACCAAGTTGCATGGGCTCCTCCTGGGGGCTTGAAGGTGTAGATCCAGGGTAGGCCGGATGATGGGTTGATGGAGTGCTGGCCACAGGGGGTGTCGTAGAGCTATTCTGCCGCCAATGCTGGCAACCGTCATGTCCAGTTGCCCCTCGGAGCCGCTCTCGTTCCTGCAGCCGGTTGTCAATCTTAATAGCAAGTTCCACAAGGGCTTCAAAACTTGTAGGAAGATCAACCATGGTAAGTCTATCCTTAATATCTTCAGAGAGACTCAGGAAAAAGGTGTCCGCAAGTGCCTCGTCATTCCACTGACTCTCAGCAGCCAGAGTGCGGAACCTGATGGCATGATCAAAAACGCGGCGTCTGCCTTGCCTGAGATTACCAAGTGCACGGGCTGCCTCGCGGCCGGAGAGAGGTTGACCAAAGACACGGCCCAAAGCAGCAGAAAATGCAGCTACAGAGTCACAGATAGATGAATGTCTCTGCCACTCAGCAGTGGCCCATTCACGTGCTCGCCCCGTGAGATTAGTGATCATGAATGCTACTTTCGAACGCTCAGTGGCGAAGGTAATAGGCTGCAGCTCAAGCGTTAGCGAACAAAGAGCCAAAAATGAGCGGCATGTTTCAGGAGTGCCATCATACCTTTCGATGGGGGGTGCTCTGGGTTCCGAAAAACGAACTGGAGGAGCCAGGGGAGTTGGAGATGGAGCAGGAACGGCTGGAGCAGTCGTCACAGGAGACATGGAGTCAAGGCGAGTCACTACCTGGCTAGTCTGGGCAGCCAGGGCTTGCAGCTGCTCACACAATGACTGAACTCCCGGTCCCAGGCTAGAAACCGCCCGTTCCAACTCAGTAAGACGCCTTCCTTGAGCTCCCAGAGCAAGGCCAAACATATCTCCCTCTGCTGGGTCCGACATGGCCAGATTGTACTGTAAAGGACAGGCGTGTGTGTGGACCCAAGTGCAAAGGATGATCAGAAGGCAGAAGTACAATGTCCAAAAACCAGCTCTTTAATCCAAAACGTAGCAAAGGTCAAAATCTAGAAAGGCAGTCAAAACCAGGCAACAAAGCAGACAAGGAACGGGCAAAATCCAAGAGTCACAAGAATACCAAAAAGGGTCATACATGGGAAGCAAATAGAACAAAAAGCAAGAGAGCTCGAACACTCGGTAACAAAGACAATCTGGCAAAGACACAGGGAATGAGGCAGGGCTTAAATACACAGGGAAACGAGACACAGGTGAAACACATTAGGGCGGAGACAGCAATCAAAAAAGGAGGGAAAACCCAGGAAGTAAACCTAACAACAACACAGCAGAACCTAGACTACAAAATAAAACAGGAAATGGATACAAAACATACAGATCCTGACATTACATTCTCTCTTTCTCGCTCACGTCCTAACAGCACAAAGGGACATCAGCCAAACCAAAGTCATTCGCCCTCTTAGATGTTGACAGATGTTTTAATTCACCAGATCAAACCACAAATATGAAGGAATGTTGGCAGTGAGTGAAATTCAAGAATTACACGATTGTGTTACGACAAATATGTTGATTTCAAAAGCACATTCACTGGTTTCCCTCTCGGCTCTCTCCTGCTATGTCTCTGCCGTCTCTCTCTCTCCTGTGTTGCCTTGTAAAAGAGTCTCAATAATAGCAGCATGCAATGAAACTAAGGTTTAGAAACACAGAAATTGATAAATAAATGAACGAAATGCAAAACACAAAAAATGTAAAACACAAACATAAAACTCTGTGACAAAAATTGCGTCTGCCCCTGTTTCGACCAAATCAAACACACACTTACATCACTATAGTTTTTTTTTTGCATTTTTATGCTTTATTGATAGTGTAGAGACAGAGTTGAAATGGGGCAGAGAGGGGAGTGACATGCAGAGAACGACCGCGGGCTGGAATCAAACCCGGGTCCGCTGCTGGCCGAGGCCCATGGGGGGGGACGCCCTACCAACTGAGCTAAGGGCGCCCCCTTTCATCACTATAGTTACTTAGTTAAACCTGCAGTGTGTAGAATTTTGGGTTTTATTTCCTAGCAGATTTTGTTGAAAGTAATTATAATATCCATAAGTACATTTAATTTAGTGCATAATAGCTGAATTTTTTTTTTTAATAATTTATTTTTCCCTTAGAAAGGGTCTCATATATGTCCATATTTCTGCATATTTTGGACCACCAAAAAAAAACAATAAATCCGACCCGTGGACCTTTACTGCAGGTCATTCCCCCCCCCCCCCCCCCTCTCTCTCTCTCTCTCTCTCTTTCTGTCTCCCCATTTCAACTCTGTACTATCTAATAAAGCTTGAAAATGCCCAAAAAAAACACATGATATTGTCTGATTATCTATCTATCTATCTATCTATCTATCTATCTATCTATCTATCTATCTATCTATCTATCTATCTATCTATCTATCTATCTATCTATCTATCTATCTATCTATCTATCTATCTATCTATCTATCTAGGCCTATCTATCTATCTATCTATCTAGGCCTATCTATCTATCTATCTATCTATCTATTCATCAACCTATCTATAGTTAGCTCACTCGCTAAGCTAACGCGCTATCAGCTAACGCGATCTTTTAAATGTTGTTTGAGTTTTCACACTATCAATCTAGTTAGCTTACTCGCTAAACTCTCGCTATCAAGCGATTAAATGTTTGAGTTTAACACTGTATGCCCCTCTGATGCCCCTGCTGTATTTCCAAGTGGTGTTGCCGTAGTTTTCCACCCCGGAAGAGTAGTGACGCAGACATGACGCAGACCCGGAAGAGTACGGATCGGGTAGTGACAGGAGAGACTTTGCGGACTCTTTTACTCGACAGAAGGTGAGTGCAAATTCTTATAAACGTACATGTAATACTTCTGAAACATTTAATGTGTTTGGCCTTCCGTGATACTCGTTAATTGTAAACTTAACTGAACAAAATGCAAGGTTTACACCGAGCAGAGTTTTTCTTAACCACTTACTAGCTTACTTAAACATATATGTTCGACAGCACAGTAAATATCGAGTGTAATGACATTAATTTACATCGAAAGTTGTACTTTTCATTGTCACTGGTGGCAAAGAAACAAATTCTAAAAATTCAGATATGTGTACTGTTGTATGTAAATAGGAAATAGTTATTTAACTACCAAGTCACATATCTGTCCCAATTCTCTTGTATTTTTTCCCCCTTCTGTTTCCAGTTTTGCATGCAAATTTAGGTTTTTATTTTTATTTTGTAAATTGCTTTGAGGAATATATACAGTAAAGTGCTTATTAAAGTCAAATATCTTTCTTAATGATCTTTTCTTTCTTTTTCCAGGTCTACATGTTTTGAATACAAACGTAAATGCGGTGGATTTGTAAGTATTGTACCTACTTCTCAGAAAATCATTGAAGAATAATTGAACATTATAGAGCTGTCCATGGATATTTTGGAAGAAACTGTCCATTGCCCTGTATCTACAGTGCAGTGACTGTCATCTAGTTTTCCCATCACAACAATCTATGAAAAACCACTTGAGACAACATGGAGTTTCACAGCAAGGACCTATTGGACATTTAAAGGTGCAGTGTGTAATGTGACATCATCAACAAAGTTCTACAAAGTTCTAGAATGCAACACTCCCTGGGTAACCCCAACCCTTTAGAATAATAACAGAAGCTACAGTGGCCTTCAAGGACAAGAACAATTCTAAATTCTAAACAATGCACCTGATGACATTCCAACTATGACACTTTCAAGATGGCGGCACTAGGCCTTGGTCCAAAATATGCAGAAATATGGACATATATGAGACCCTTTCTAAGGGGAAAAAAATAATTAAAAACATTTTTTTCAGCTATTATGCACTAAATTAAATGCACTTATGGATATTATAATTACTTTCTACAAAATCTGCTAGGAAATAAAACCCACAATTCTACACACTGCAGGTTTAAACTTGAAAATGAACTGTCAGTTATACGATTTCAATGATCGAGTGACTATAAAACCCTTTCTGTACATTGAGGTAGTGGACAACAAGGCATTCTTTATTCTTCAACCTTTCTCTGGAAAGCGCCTTGCATGGCAGCTACTGCCATCGGTGTTTGAGTGTGTGTATCAAATGTAAAAATATGTAAAAGCGCCTTGTGACCCTGGTCTGTGAAGGGCGCTATATAAATAAAGCTTACTTACTTACTTACTTACTCACTTACTTACTTACTTACTCACTTACTTACTTACTTACTTACTTACTTACTTACTTACTTACTTACTTACTTACTTACTTACTTACTTACTTACTTACTTACTTACTTACTTACTTACTTACTTACTTACTCTCTGCCTGCAGTGCCTGGTACCTGGACCACTTCAGATGTTTTGAAGTTTGCAGCGCTGATGATCTCCAGCTGGTTGTGGTCGAACCTGCAGAGCTGAACCACTACGCCCCCTGTCAGCCTCCCTACTGCACTGAGGTGATAATTTTTCTCTTTCTTTCAAAGGTTTTTTTTATTAAATGCCAATAATAACAAAATTGTAGCACATCAAGTACACATTTTTCCCCTTTTTCTCCCGAACATACCCCACCCACATCCCACCCTCACACCCAACAACACAAAACACACACCGCAAGAAACAAAAACAAACAATCAATATGAAAAAAAAAAAAAAACACACAAAGAAATAAAATTGAATCAAATAAAAAGGGGGGGGGGGGGTAGCTACTCTTCAATTAAAGTGGTCGGTTTCTTAAAATAGTCTAGGAAGGGGTGATCATTTTTCTGATTGTCATTTGAATACTTATAACTATAACTATCTATAGCTCATCCTTTCACCGTCGGAGAAAGGTACTTAAACATAAGAGGAAAGTAACGTACATCGTCTCGTTTTCTAGTTTATTCTTTCCATGAAAGGTAACGTTTTGCTGAATTGTCTGATTGCTGAAACGTTGGCTTCAATTGAGTAAATATGCCAAAAAATTAGACAGTGTGCGGCACTTTCCTCTTAAAGGTCTCAGTGTTTCTGGAGAACCCTTGTTGTTGTTTTGTCAGTGAATATCTACTCATGATCTGCTACATGTCCGTACTTTGTGAGCAATAGTAAAATCCAATGGTAATACACAGCCTAGGTTCTGTAAACTGGAATGTAAACAAAGGGGCCACCATAGCTACCAACATGCCACTTTACAGAGCTTAGGCTTTGTATTCCCACTTCATTTGTTTGCAGCACACGTAGCAGATCGTGAGGAGAAATGATATCCATAGGCCGATTTATGATATTTGATCATGACACAACCATTTTTGTGACATAATTTCTATTTTTTATTAGTTGGGATTCACCATGTTGCTGCGCGTCATCCTTAGCCAAGAGGACATCCGGGGGATAACAGTTGACAGCGTGCCAGAGACTGTTGATGGCCTTCACTTGATGCTGAAGAACAAGCTTGGATTGGAAGGTGACTTGGTGGTGCAGTTCCAAGATCCAGAGTTCGATAATGAGCTTTGCAACTTGAGTAGCATGTCAGAGCTGCCTAAGGACAAAGTGACTTTGAAAGTATACAGCAAGAATCTTGAATCCTATCATACAGACTCAACCTCAGACATGGCAAGCCTAAGCCTAAGCTCCATCCCCTCTTTCTTTTATACCCGCAGGCAGCTGCCACAGCAATTTCACATCCCTACTTTTTCATGTGATGTGGAACTTAAGTTGAAGAAAGGAAATGAAGCCTTCCATAAAGATGGAACCCTTCTTGCTGTGTCCAAAGACACACAATCACACATTTTGGAAAAAATAGCAGAAGCCCTGTTTGTCCACATCCCATACCCAACACGTGAGGAGTATGCCTTGGTGTCACAAGCTCTCGTAGACAAACATCCCTGTCTGAGCGAACCAGAATCTGGCAGCGGTTGGTGCTGTTGGAAATTTAGCTTGAAGTTCAAAATGGGAAACTCCAGACAGAAGCTACGATCGGTTGGATGCCCAGAGCTCAAGATCAAAAGGAAAGGCAGTCGGCATTGGTTCATTGTGTAAGAAATTAAGTTGTTGAAACTGTGCATGTTTAAGAGTTCAAGCAGAGTTTACCGTGTTCTGGTAACAAAACCAAATTTCACAAATGCAGGGGGAAAACTAGTCAACTACCAAAAATACACATATATAGGTGGTGTCAACTTGTGTATAATAATAAATAATTTGTTGCCATGCAACAATGTGGGTTTACAAAAAGTGCATAAAAAATGATCAGTAAGTAAACACAACTCAGAATTGTCTGTATTGCTGTCTCCCACATCCAGACAGTGGTTGCGTTCCGAATCGCATACTCTTTCTTTTTTCTATTCTACATTCTATTCTGACGATAAAAAGAATCTAGTTAGGATGCAGTAGGCATACTATTGGGAAATACTTTTCTCTCTTATTTCATCATAACATTGCGCCTTGATCTTGCCTCTTGATTTTACATCCGTCGCATCCCCGTTTGTTTTCATAACATGGACCTATAGGCTTCGTCGATGTTACGTCACTTCACGTGCGCACTGGATTGTGGGTCAGAATCGCCCCAAATAGGATGCACTTTTCAACACTAACAATCTTGGCCGCATGAAGTAGACCATCCGGGTATTCTAACCATCCTAAATCTGGCCACAAGAATCGGGACATCCTAAATCTTTTTTCTACATACTATATAGTAGAAAGTATGCGATTCGGAACGCAACAAGTGTCTAATCTTCTACAGCGGCCATTCACTTTAGGCTGATACAGTGTCAAAATATAATGTCCATCCAGGTCTTTATTTACTTAACCAGAACAAAGTTGGTGCTGTAAGTTGCATGGTTTTCAATTAAGAGTCAATCTCTCATACCATGTCCACATTTTGGTTGGCATTCAGAGTATATTCAGTAGATCTTGCATGTTATACAAGAACCAATGAAGACAAGTTTTCCCCCTGCATCCTTTTTTTTTTTTTTAATGTTTTGTTGCATTATTTGTAAAGGCAAAGTGTTGAATGCCAACTAATGTTATCACAATATAAATCTGTAGAAGAGAATTTGGGGGAGGAAATTATTTTAGGACTGATATCTAAATGAAACGCATTAAAATAACAAGTGTTTGGCAAAAATGTGTGCATAATATAATTGGTAACAAAATAATATATGCAGAAAAGGGCTGTAAACATCCTCAACAGTACATATTTGATATTTTGATGTGTCGGTACAGTTGTAACTTGTTTTTTTTTTATATGTGAAGATTTCATTTTCCAAAAAAAGAAAAAGGTAGGCCTACAATAAAACTGTCAGTGACTGCCAATCTCTGGTGTAAAGGCGCGTCATTTACTCTTTTGAAAAAAAAAAATCCTTAGACGTAAGGAAATGTGCTGATGATCCCAGAGAACTTGAGGTCTGCTGCAACTCTCAGTTCTTTTAAATCGAGTCTGAAGACTTTTTTGTTTCCTTTTTAACTTGCAATTTTCATTTTATTTGCTTCTTTTATTATGTTTTTAAAATGTGTTTTATGTATTATAATCTTGCCCCTGTAAAGCACTTTGAGTGGCCTTGTGTCTGAATTGTGCTATAGAAATAAACTTGCCTTGCCTTGCCTTGCCTTGCCTTGATGTACGCAGATAATATGTAGTGAGCAATGTATTTACAGGTTAAAAAGAGAAATCATATCCACTTAGAAATGTAAGTAGATCCATTGCTCTTTTTGGGGTGATGCCCGGAGATACAATATGGCCGGCTGGGTTGCATGATGTGGTCGCATTTACAACTTTGCTAGCCCGCCGGCTTATACTTCTTAACTGGAAGAGACCAGTCCCACCATCTCATACTAGATGGCTAAAAGAGATCATGTTCTATTTAAAGGCCTACTTCACCGGTTTGAATATGAAGGTGTATTGAATTCTTACTTTGTAAATATTACTGTGATGTCTTTTACTGTGACATCACAGTAATATTTACAAAGTACGTTTTTTTTAACCCTATATTTCTCTTTCTGTGATGTCACAAGAAAGAGAAATATAGGGTTAAAAAAACACTCTTTCTGCCTTTTCTCAGGCTAGGATGAACCGATTTTAATTTTTTTTGCACATTTATACTACATAGGATCTCAGAAGTCAATACACCTTCATATTCAAACCGGTGAAGTAGGCCTTTAAAGCTTGAAAATATCAAGTTCACATTGAGGGGAGCTGCAAATAAATTTGAAAGAGTATGGATGCCTTTTCTCATGTATTTTGACAACATTACCCAAATTACAGACTGGGTGGATTCGTAATGTATACAGTAGTGCCTTGAGTGTGTATCCCTTGTCAGAAAGAGTGTTTTTTTTTTTTTTTTTTTTTTTTACTGTATCTTAGTACCGACTTACTGTAGTATGTGTGTATATATATATATATAACAAACGTATTATATATTATATTATATATTATATATTCCTGTGCTATTACACATATTAATATTGTTATTCATATGCATTTAATTGTACATCAAGAGGGGAGGGGAGGAGGGGGGGAGATATCGATATATTTCAATGTTGATTTTGTAATTGTTTTTATAATGTAAAAACTCAATAAAAATAAGTTTAAAAAAAAAAAAAAAAAATTTAAGTAGATCTTAATAAGAGTATTTAAGATATTGGTAAGTGCAAATAACTAGTATATCAGTTAAATTAACTTATACATTTATGTTAACTTGATTGAGGTTTACATTCAATCAGTTCATAAATGTAAGTACAACTCACTAGTTTTGTAGTTGCATCAACAAGAAAATGTAATGTTACTTATAATGCTTTTTAAGTTTAATCAACTAATACATTTAAGTAGTTTTGACTCAAGGTAAAGTTATGTCAACTAAAGGTTTCAAGTAATATGGACTGAAGATGGAGTTGAGTCAACGAGCAATATCTAGTTAAGTTAACTTATTGTCTTAGTTGTCTTGACATACAATTTCAAGGCAGCATGGACACTTGAATTTATAAGTTGAAACAACAAGTTCGGTTTTACAGTGTGTGTGTGTGTGTGTGAGAGAGAGAGAGAGAGCATTTGTGTGCGTGTGTGTGTGTGTTTTTGTGTGTGTGTGTGCGTGTGTGTGTGTGTGTGCGTGTGTGCGTCACAGTCAAAGATCTCTCCCAGAACACTCCATATTTGTCCTTTTTCCTTTCTTCAGCTGCCCTGTGTGTAAAACTGGGTCAAGAGATGGGTTAAGCCTGTCTGTCTGTCTGACTGTCTGTCTGTCTGTCTATCTAGCCATCTATCTATCTATCTATCTAGCCATCTATCTATCTATCTAGCCATCTATCTAGCCATCTATCTATCTATCTATCTATCTATTGTTGTGGGAAATATTGCATATGACATATCTCTGAACTCATATATTGAAATGCTTACTTAACCATTGTTTTATATAGACTTATAAGTGTAATTGGATATACTGCATGTTTGTTTGTGACTGAAACTGAGATGTAGATATCGCAACAGACCACTCGGACAGCCACGCCTATGTTTAAGTTATGCACCATTACCCTGTCTGTCTCCTATTGTCCTATGATCAAACTCCTCCCATGGTTAAGATATGTAAAATTTGTCTGTCTGCCTGCCTGAAACAATGTGCTTAAATACCTGTCTGTCCTACGAAACGGGGCTCACTCTTGCATTCACTTTCCCTGTGTCTGCATTAGTGGCCTCTCCGCGGAGAATCCTTGCTTTATGATTGAATAAAACCTATTGCTACTATTAACGTATCACTGTTGCCTAATTTTCCTATTACAGTTGGCGAGCTAGTTGGACGGAGAGACGACCGGAGCAACACGGGCCGACAACAGTTTTTTTTGGTTGATCACCTGATTTCTTTGAACTCATCTCGCACAAAACTTCCCTTTTAAAACTCGGGAAAGAGAGGAATTCTGTTGCTCGTCCCGTGAAAACTCTGCCGTCTCCTCCTAAAAGTACCGGTAAGTGAGGGGTTAATTTTATTTAAAAGGCATATACAATTGGGTAAAAGTGAGTTCCTTCTGAGCGAAATCTCTGCGAGAGCCGTCGCTGGATGCAGCTGGGCCGGAACTCGGTTTTCCTTGCAAAAGTGAGGCAGGCTGTTGGTTAGTTTTGGCTTGGGTGCATTTCAGCGACACTATCGTATTGAATATTCTTTCCGATGCAGCACGCGCACTAAGTTGACGAATTAGTCTTAAAGTCTAAAGGTTGTAGATAGAGCTGACCCTGAAAGTAGGCACATATGGTTTTCCTTGTTTACTGGTTAAATCGACGGATTGAAAAACAAGTTATTTCGGCCAGGGTTTTTTTGTAGCCCATGTATAAAAATTGTCCAGTGGAGGTAGTTAGAAGACTATCACTTTTACAGACCAAGATACTGTTGTTTTAGCGGGGTTTTGTTTTGATCATGGAGCAAGGACTTTGAGATCTCATAAGTGTTTTATTGTTTTGTCTTGTTGTTTTAGTATTGTCTTGTTGTTTTTAATTCTGTTTTGCTTTGTGTTAACTAGCAACGGTACCACAAGGAAAAGGTAAGAAAAATTGTGTAGTGGCCTTATTCCTGTGTTTTTAACAATGGGGATGACTTCTAGCATACGGGCAAAAGAATGGCAGCCAGCCATAAACGTTGCCAGAAGCCCCGGTTTGCTCCGGGGGACAGTGGAGGTTATGCCCGCAAGCCTCATACCAGTGGCCACTGGAATTGCACCGGTCCACCCTGTTCCCCAGCGGTTGCCCCTACCACTGCTTCTGCTCTTCCTATGACTCAGTCAGAACCACTGGGTCCCATATCTGAATTGCCTTTTAAGCCACTTAGTCCTAATCGCACCAATAACACTGAATACGCTTTGCCTATGATCGAGGTAGCGGGACCGGAGGGTCCTATGTTGGTTCACCGGCCATGGCATTTTGCTGATCTTGAAAACGCAATGGCCCACCTCCCCGTATTAAAGGACGCGGGGGGGAAACGTTTCGCTGATGCCATCTTGGAATTCTGCAGGGAATTCAAGCCCACCACCACAGAGTTGCGGCGTTTATTGATGGCAAAGATTGGTAGTGATTGGGCTAAGCTTTCTAACACGTACCCTTTAGAAGAAGTCAGACTTGTACATGTTGAGTACGATCATGATTCCAACGCACTCTACAGTAATTTAATAACCAATTTGGCCCAGCGTTGCATTTCTGCTTTTCCGCCCAAAATAGACATGATGAAAATCTCTCTATGTAAACAGACCGATGACGAGACTACTGCCTCTTATCTTGCTCGTCTAACTATCGTCCATATGGACTTTTGTGGTCTTCCAACCCCCGAGAATCTGAACGAGGGACCCGTTACAGCTTACGAGGCCCAATTACGTAACGCTTATTATAACGGTATGCATAGGGAAAATGCTGATTTGATTAAACAATTGTGTTTTTCATGGGCTTCTGCCAAGCTTCAGTTGATCGAGGTGTATGCTGCCCACGTGGAGAAACTCCTGAAAAAGCAAGAAACGGAGACGTTGGAGGCGAAGGCAGCAGAGCTGCACCAGGATAACCTCGCGTTGGCTTCTTCCCTCGTGAAGTTAGCAGAGCTGCACCAGGCTAACCTCGCGTTGGCTTCTTCCCTCGCGATGTTTCAGGGCACGCAGAACGAGATAGGGCGGGAACAAAATGACCGCTTCAAGCAAAATAATCACAGTCAGAACTCTAATTCGAACAAACGCAGATCTCGTAATAACAAAGTTGCCCGCAATGTTTGTTTCCATTGTAAAGAACCCGGGCACTGGAAGCGCGATTGTCCCAAACGTATCCCGTTCACTCAACACAATATGTAGCCTATCATGTCGTACACATTTGCTTGTAGCATTCAGGCCTGTAACCTTAGGAGTTAAGGCATCATATGTTTTTTAGCTATCATTTTATTCCCAGTTCAGATGGCCTTGCCATTTCTTTGTCTAAAGCTAACAACCTATCTGTCTTTTAATTCCTTTTGAGTTTGGAGTTGTTCTGTTGTTGGGAACACTGTGCAAAGTCTTTTTCTGTGGCTGGACTAGCCACACGCAAACCGGAGGCTTTGAGGCTGGTTGACGTGTTTTCACTTGATTTTGCTAGTGGTTGTTCATTTCCGCTGCTCTCTCCAGCAGAGGAGCAGCGTCAAACGATTCATTTGTTTCCCTAGGTCACTGTTGTGAATGTCTGCTCTTCTATCTAGCCTAGCTTATGGATATGCCTTAGTCACTTTTTGCCTTCAATTTCAGCTGCCCATGTCAGTGTTGTTTTGGTTTACACATTTGCGAATGTAGGCTAACTTACCTTCTGCTTAGAGTATTTCTTTTGTTATTGTTATCATTTGTCTGCTGTGGCCCACTTCCAAGGTGTGAGTATCCTCCCTGTGTTTTGCTTAGTTCAACCATCTCATCATTTGCACCTTCCTTTTGTCTAATCCTCCGTCCTGGCCATGGCCTTTTGTCTTGTATTCACCATGTGTAAATTGCTGGGATTGACTGTGTTTTCCCTCTGCCTGTTTTCCCCCAATGTTTTATGGGAACTTTTTGCTAAAACTTGTCTGATTTAATGCTGTTTTCTTCCCATGTCTAAAATAATTTGTTCTGTCTGTTTTTCAGTCTCCCTTCAGCACGACAGGGACACTGCCACCTAAGTTGACTCTGTTAACAATTGCTTTTGTCTACACCTCCTGTGTTTACATGTACCCTCTGTAGCAAAAAGGGCTACTCTCATTTTTGCAGTCATGGCTGGACTAGCCTGTATACATGCATGTGTCACTTCTGCCACGTTTCTAGCATTAATTTTGGTTACATCTTGCCTCCTTTTAGAAAGGGGACTAGTTGATCTGCTTTAAAAACTACATTTCCTGGTTCAAGCCAACTCACTCATTTACATCTCTTTAAACCACAGATAAACATGCACAGCCACTCTTAAAGAAGCTGTATTGTTTTCTTGATTGCTCATTTCTTTTAGATCCACCTTTTGTAGGCCCAGCCAACATGCCCATTTTCCTTCTCAATAGCACAGACACCCATGTTTTTACATTTATGTAAGTATCTCCCCCTTCTTTCACTATAGCCTTGCACCACTGTCGCTGTGAC
Source organism: Ammodytes dubius (assembly GCA_026122265.1). Lineage (NCBI taxonomy): Eukaryota > Metazoa > Chordata > Actinopteri > Uranoscopiformes > Ammodytidae > Ammodytes > Ammodytes dubius. The sequence goes on along the minus strand of CM047505.1, from coordinate 32,487,954 downwards.
AATCACATTTGCTGATAGCCCACTCACCGTTTTGATCGACCATCAGTGCCTTTAAAACATGCAATGCTTGGCAGTTACTTATTTTCTGATTTTATTGAACTATTTTTGGCTGCTTGCACTAACTTTTCCTCCTGCAGGTATGCTATTCAATTCTTTCTCCTATGAACACTCGTGTTCATGCAACTTGGTCATTTGTTAGGCTCTACATTTGGGTTGGTTTAGCCTGTTGCCAGTGGGCTGTTTTATGTTTGCTACACAGTGTAGGAGCAATCTTGTTTGGTGTTCTGTCCTAGAGCAAGCTAGAGTGAGAGCGGTTGTTGGTGCGTTAGTTGTTTTGTTGTTATGGTTCTTGTTGTTTGTTGTTATCGAGCTGAGGTGTTTTTCTTTTATGTGTCTGTTTTGCAGTGTTCTGATCTCTGATTTCGCCAAAATCAGTCAGTTGGCTTGCTTTTCTCTCCTGTTCTCTCTCTGTTGTTGCCAGCATCTTTGAATGCTTGACTTTTGATTTTGTTTGAATTAACTCTGTGCACTTGGGTGTGCATTTCAGTTGATTTATTGCGCGCAGCGATCGTTTAAGTTTTACTTAAACTTGTTTCTTGTTTTGCTACTAACTTCATTTTTGCTTCCAGACTCTTAGGTGCTGTATATTTCCCTGGAAATATGCTTATCTCATTCTTTTCCCATACCTGGTATCTTTTGTGTTTTCTTTTTACTGTTTCTCGCATTCTGTGGTTTTCCTAAATCCTATCACAACTCATTTTAACACAACTAACTTTGCAATTTGTTTTGTTTTATTTGCTGCAAACTTGTTGATGTTTCACCACAGTTTTACATTGTTGGCCTTGCAGGTCCAATCGGTAAGTTTTAGTATGGTTACGTTTTGCTTGATGACTGCATCCAAAAGGTAAGATCACTTTGTTTATTTGACAAGTCAACATTGTTG
>CM047505.1:32454511-32459511 GCA_026122265.1 Ammodytes dubius | reverse complement strand
CAAATTCTACTGCAGACAGTTGTTGCCTGTTCTATATTTTTTTTTGAAGATTGTTTTTATTTTGCATTTTCAAGCTTTATTAGACAGTACAGAGTTGAAATGGGGAGACAGAGAGACAGAGAGAGAGAGGGGGGAGGGGGGGTGACCTGCAGTAAAGGTCCACGGGTCGGATTTGAACCCGCGACCACTGCAACGAAGGCCAGAGCCAATATGGTACGCGCTCTATTCACTACACCACCGGAGCACCCGATGGCCTGTTGTATTTTAACAGTGTAGGTGACTTTTAAAAAAAAATATTGTCCAAGGGTGAAAAGAGAGATTACATGAAAGGCTTACGGCAGAGTGTTCGTGTTCAGGTTTATGCCTTCAAACCTAATCCCGTGTAAATCCCTTTTGAGGTGGACGCACGGTGACACTTTCCCTGCGTTCCAAATCACATACTCTTTCTTTTTACTACACTACATACTAAAGTACAGAAGAGTTTTAGTCTTTTTACTACACTACATACTAAAGTACAGAAGAGTTTAAGGGCCACAGACAGGAGAGAAAAAAATAAATCAGATAAGGAAGTTTTTTTTTTCATTATGTTGAGAAATGTCAAGAATAAAGACGAATACTCCAAAATGCTATTGGAGTTAGTTGGGCATTTATGTATTTTCAGCATACTACAATTGATGTGCATGTATTGGGACATCCTAAATCTTTTTCTGGCATACTAAATAGTAGAGAAGTATGGGGATTGGAACGCAGGGCTATTGTGTGACGACTTCAGAATACTGCACTAGTCTTTTTCTATTCTACTAATGTTATTATGGAAATTAAAGGTGCTATGAGGAACTTTTAAATATTTCTGAAACAGTCTAATTGTTCCTCTGATGATCATAAATGACACAGCAAACGAGACCATCAGTGCAAAGAATACTATTTTTATATAGTTTTTCTTAATGCCTTTGTCATGGGTAGTACGCTCACCCAGGAACAACAGCTGGTGTAGTAAAAACACTACCGCTTTTGTCCAAAAGGGGGAGCTAGAATTAACACAAACTGAAAGTTCCTGGGAGCACCTTTTATAAATGAGTACAATTATAGTAGTCAATATCTTTAATAATATCTACAAATAATATCCTACATTACAGAGAACTTTTTTATGCATTTCTTTTACTATGAAAAGTGGGCTGCATTTCTGTATTGTGTTGCCTCTGCATAGCCTAGTTTTTAAGACACTTCTGAGCTACTTTAGACTGTGTTTTCCCTCCGAGAGAGACAGAAAGACGAGACAGTCACATTTCAGTGGAAAGTGAGGTGATATTTTCCTGCTTTAGCTGATTTCTTTAACACATGATGTACTCAGACGGTCTTTATGAACGCTGTCTGTGGCTAAAGAGAGAGAGAGAGAGAGAGAGAGTGTGTGTGTGTGTGTGTGTGTGTGTGCGTGTGTGTGTGTGTGTGTGTGTGTGTGTGTGTGTGTGTGTGTGTGTGTGTGTGTGTGTGCGTGCGTGCGTGCGTGTGTGTGTGTGTGTCAAGCTACAGACACTAGTGTTGGAAAATAACAAAGTACATTTACATAGGCATATGATTTGCACTGTCTTTCTAAATATCATTACAGTTTTATCTATCTATCTATCTATCTATCTATCTATCTATCTATCTATCTATCTATCTATCTATCTATCTATCTATCTATCTATCTATCTATCTATCTATCTATCTATCTATCTATCTATCTATCTATCTATCTATCTATCTATCTATCTATCTATCTATCTATCTATCTATCTATCTATCTATCTATCTATCTATCTATCTATCTATCTATCTATCTATCTATCTATCTATCTATCTATCTATCTATCTCCCTGCCTGTCTCTCTGCCTACCTATCTATCTGCCTGCCTGTCTATCTATTTTCCTGTCTATCTGCCTACCTGTCTGTCTGTCTGTCTTTCTCCCTGCCTCTCTCGCTCTCCCTCCCTGCCTGTCTGTCTACCTATCTCTCTCTCTCTCCCTCCCTCTCTCTCTCTCTCTCTCTCCCTCCCTCTCTCCCTACCTCCCTATCTCCCTCTCTCTCTCTCTCTCTCTCTCTCTCTTTCTGTCTGTCTGCAGTAAAGGGCAGCATGCTCTCTGCTCGTATGGGAGGAGCTAAAGTTTGCAGCGCTGCTTGTGCGAAAGGGAGCAGCCTTCAGTCAGTAGTGGAGAGAGGCTCGTGTAGGTCTGTGAACGCGAACGGAGGGATGTACACGTTACTACTGGACTCTATTTAAACCCACACACACACACACACACACACACACACACACACACACACACACACGCGGGGATTGAACGCACGCTGTGGATTTATACCTATATGGTGTTTTTGTCCTTTATTTGTGGCTATTTTTCAATCTTCCGACCATTTTTTTTGTGGAGAAAAACTGCGATTTTTTTTCTTCTCTGCTGCAGCTCTTGAAACGGTAAGATCCTCTCTCGCTCTCGTGCCCTGTTCGGTAATTTTCGGTTTTCAAAACACCTTGATAGCGCTGCTGTGGACCTTTTTTTTATTTTTAAGCCTTTTAACGTGTTGTTTAAGCTTTCAGAGGTGGGATATGGTTGAGAATTAGGATATTTGGAGCGTAATTTGAGTTTTTTTCCCCTGGAGAAATGCGCTTGGATGTGTGGGTTTTTCTGCCCTTTTTTATAGTCTAAACGCTACCAGATTGTGAATGTATTGCTGCTCGTATGGACTACTATAGATAGGTATACAAGGCAGGTTTATTTTTTTATAGCACAATTCACACACAAGGCCATTTCAAAGTGCCTTACAGGGGCATAAAACAAACAAAAAAAATAGATATAGATATATATATATATTGAAAAAAAAATGCTATTTAGGCTTTTTTCTACTCTCCATATTGGAAAAAAAATTAACATTGCATTTATCAGGCCTATAGAGTTATAAAAAAAGGCTAAAATAGACAGATACATTGTTAAAAATGAAAAGAAATTGCATTTAAAACGACAATTAAAAACAAGCAATAGGCCTTTACACAGTTACATGTTAAAAGGCAAACTGAAAAAGTGTTAATATTTGTTTTTTTAAAGAGCTGAGAGTTGCAGCAGACCTCAAGTTCTCTGGGATTTTGTGGCAAAATTATGTCACACACACACACACACACACACACACACACAGCCACAGCCCCCCCACCCCTACACACACACACACACACACACCACACACACACCGGTCACCGAATATTATGTTCATAATTGAATACATGTTTAGTGTTGACTGTGGGGCTTTTGCGATTGGTTTATGTGTTATATTATAATATCTGTCATGCTTTGGTGATGCTGTTTGTTTGTTAATAGATTCATGCCAATAAAGCTTTTTGAATTGAATTGAATTGAATTGACTGTAGGCAGACCTGTCCAAAAATGACCATAGATATGCATAATGTAGAAATGTATCTTGGGTCTAAAACCATTCAACACTGGCTGCATTCATCACACACACACACACACACACACACACACACACACACACACACACACACACATACACACACAGCTACAGGCACACACACACACACACACACACACACACACACGCACACACACACACACACACACACACACACACATTGGTGAAGGTCACTGGCTACTTGCTCCTGAGCTAATTTACATTTATGAATCTGAATATAAATTAAATATTTAAAGGTGCAGTCAATGATTCTGGAGAAACCCTTGTCATTTTTCTACTTGGGGTGTGTGTGTGTGTGTGTGTGTGTGTGTGCGTGTGCGTGTGCGTGTGCGTGTGCGTGTGCGTGTGCGTGTGTGTGTAAGAGGTTTGTGAGCATGGCTAGTCGATACAGTTATAGGTGATCATACTTTAAAGGTGGAGTCAGTGATTCTGGAGAACGCTTGTTGTCAAAATCATTTTTTTATCAAAATCAGTGAATATCTCCTCATGATCCACTACCTGTCTGTACTGTGTGTGCACTGAAAATAAATCCAGTGTTAATACACAGCCTAGGCTCTGTTGCAAGCAATGATGTGCCCCATTTGTTTACATAGGCCTTGTTTGCATACCTGTTTAGTGTTTACAGAGCCTAGGCTGTGTATTAACATTAACACTGGATTGTTTTTTCAGCACACAAACAGTACAGACAGGTAGCGGATCATGAGGAGATATTCACTGATTTTGACAAAAAAGTGATTTTGACAACAAGCGTTCTCCAGAATCACTGACTCCACCTTTTAGACTGCAGCATATATAACCCCACACACACACACACACACACACACACACACACACACACACACACACACACACACACACACACACACACACACACACACACACCACACACACACACGCACACGCACACGCACACACACACACACACACACACACACACAGCTGTTGTTTACTTTGAGCTCCAAAAGAAACAACAAACAAGAAAACAGTTGTGCTGCTTTGAAACAGGCTCAGTCTGAGTTGACACGTTGCTTGTTTCCTGTCATCCTGTGTGTGTGTGTGTGTGTGTGTGTGTGTGTGTGTGTGTCTCCCTTAGTGTGTGTGTGTGTGTGTCTCCCTCAGTGTGTGTGTGTGTCTCCCTCAGTGTGTGTGTGTGTGTCTCCCTCAGTGTGTGTGTGTGTGTCTCCCTCAGTGTGTGTGTGTGTGTGTGTGTCTCCCTCAGTGTGTGTGTGTGTGTGTGTTTTCTGTATGTGTGTGTGTGTTCTGTGCGCGTGTGTGTGTGTGTGTGTTCTGTATGTATGTGTGTGTGTGTGTGTGTTGGGGGGTGACTGTGTGTGTGTGAGTAAGTGTGTCTGTGTCTGTGTGTTTCTGTGTGTGTGTTGGTATGTCTGTGTGTGTGTGTGCGTTGGTGTGTGGTTGTTCATCCATGTACATATGTGTGTATGCTAGGTGCAAGTGTGTGTGTGTGTGTGTGTCTTTCTGTGTGTGTGTGTGTGTGTGTGTGTGTGTGTGTGTGTGTGTGTGTGTGTGAGAGGGTATCCCAC
>CM047505.1:32440265-32454411 GCA_026122265.1 Ammodytes dubius | reverse complement strand
TTTCCTGTACACCTTCACATTAAAAGCCTGTTACTAGCCAAGCGCGAGTTGACCTTTATTTTGAAGCAGATAAGAACAGGAAGTTAGCGCTCCACATGACTGCAGCTTGCATGGCGCCAGAAAAAAAAATCAGCGACTTCCGTGTTATCACAGTTTTACTCGGTGAAATGAAAACAGAGGACAGATAGCTTGTCATTTGCAATACTTTTAACTGGGCGCACACTAAAACCTTTTTTTTTCTACGTATTTCCGCTCAGGCAGTTGAGTAGGAGGTCCCTAATGTGGACACAAACCACATTTGTGTTTCCACTACCAAATGAATGTGGACACAAGTGGACACAAGTGGACACAAGTGGTCACAAGTGGTCACAAACCACCTCCGAATGTGGTTTTTGTGATCCGATCTCAATGCGTCTTGAGAGTGTTCTCACCTGTAGTTAGAGCTGTATTCATGTGATCGGATCACAAAAACCACATGTTAATGCCAGGTGGAAACAGGGTCAGAGAAAGGTCCACACTTCCACTGTATCTAATGACTGGAGTCCACTGTTGGTTGGGATGGTGCGACTTTCACACTCCATCGTGGATGAATTTAAAAGGAATAAACCAAACTGGATTATTTCTTTATTTTCAAAATTCCCTTTATTAATCTTTATAAGAAGAGGTTTTCAATCAATTTGACAGTGTACTCGTGTCTTCAATCTATATTTATTTTGTTTATTTCACAATCACAGAGAAAGGTAGTTAAGCCAACATTTACGTTTGGATTGGATGCAACCTATTATTTTAGATTTCTTAAAGTTTAATACCTTGTTAAGTGACTTTTTCTGAGTTGATTGTATTAAAGGATTTGATTTCCAACTAAAGTAAAATGTTGATTGTACTCAACCTATTTAATTGAATTGAATTTGTATTTAAGTATCTTCTCCAACACAGCAGAAGGAGAATGACATATATCACAGTCACTGTGAATCTTGGCTATTGAAGTTAGCTGTTGTTGTTGACTGCCTAACGACCGTCGTCAGACACAGGTACCCATCCCCCACACTGCATACGATCAAGAGAGTGACACAGACTGTCACAAAATGACAAGCAGATAGAAACTCCCCTTGCCTGCTCTGAGTCACTCAGGCCAAATCCATTGAGCCTCGAGCCCCACATGTTAAAATGGCACTTCACCTTTACCTTTGAGATGCAATTTCTATTACATATAAAAGAGCTTGTTTGGCATGGAGTGTTAACTTTACCAAAGCAAAATGCGATTTAAAAAAAAAAGCCTAAATGAATTCTAGTTAAAAAAAAAAGATAAATAAAAGTACTTACCGGAGAATATATACAAAAAAAATCACAAACTTTATTGTTGGCTTGTGAATTTATCTTTTTACATTAACTGCAGGCTATTCTTCCCTGCTTAGGCTCTTTAGAGATTGACTGCCTGATGTGAACGTGTTGCAGGATATTGCCTTAGCGAGTGGATTGCACTTAATCGTCAAGTAATCCATTCTAAATCTAAAGACACCTGTCACAAGTTTCTGATATTTTGGTCAGACTAGACGTTTTATAGCGACAGGGGATCTCATATTTGCAAGATCACAACTGGATTCCTTTCAAGATCATGATTATTTCACATACTATTCCAGGCCTATAAAATGATTTCAGGTAAATGAAAAAGGTATTATGGAATGTATCTGGACAGGGCAGGCTATAATATGTACCACTTAAATAAAAACAAGTATAGATGCCTTAACCACCTACGCCTACATGCCATGCCTGGTCACATTATAAACTGCAAACAGTATCTTAATTAAAGAGAAACCTTTTGAAGTCATACTGTAGAGCCGAGCGGGGGGTATTATGCCAGACTTGTGAGGAAATGCGTTGAAGAAGGAGTTTCCCTCCTTTTTAAGGTCACTGCGCTACTGCAGGTAATTTCCTTATCCAAAGTCTGCAAATATGGTGACTTGCAGAAAGTGTTAATGAAGGGTGCAAAAAGAGCCCCTAGTGGACTTTGATTTGACAGTGGGACAGCCCTCACTTCTCAGAGAAAGTGCTCACCACAATTAAACTGAAATGTTAGGATGTGTGGAGCACATTGATGCTAGTCATTAAAAACTCTTCCTAAAAAGCTATTTCTAAGCAATAAAGTTGCATTGCTTAAAACAATTTGCACATGGTATTACACATACATTGTATGAAATGTGCATAGATCACAGATCCAACTGGCCACACTCAAAATCATGAAGTCGTCATTCTCACACACAAAAAACATTTTTGGTCTGGTTTCTTGACACTGGAACCAACACTGTTCTGTAGAACCTTACCTTCAATATAATCAACTAGAAATGAAAACAACAAATTACAAGTGCCCCCCCCCCCCTCACTATGCAGTTTCAGTGGAGAGGGATTTGTTTATATTCACAGATTAAGTTTACTAAACACATTTTCTCTACATGCGATTCTTAGTTTTGAATGATTATATCATCATAAATCAAAACTAAACTATATTTAGAGGAACCTGGAACCAAACATTGAGACTAGAGAATGTTTGTAAACCAAACTATGGGCCCTGCTGCTGTAAAAAACAAAATGAAACAGTAACTTTTCAGGAAGCTTACTAACTTCAAACACTGTTCCAGGGATAACATTTTCCTGCGAAGAACATGTTGTATTCAGTTCTGAGAATATACCTTAGAAAATGTTTCACTTCTCTGACACACACAAAGTTACACACTGCAGCTTTAATCTGACCACAGACAGAATTTAAAGATGTATTGTATTAAAGAGAATTTGTTGGAACAGCCTTTCACTGTTAGGTTTATGATTTCTAATTTAAGGATAAACATTACGTCCTTAAGTCGGATAGAAATAGTTGGGGTTTTAGGAGATTTCCACATAAGTAAAATATGACGTCTTGCCAGAGGGGAAGTGAAAGTTAGTATTTCTGTTTGCAAAAAGTAAATGTGGTGTTGTTCTGATGGGGTCAAAAATATTTCAATGAAGGGCTCCATCTTTATTTAGTCTCCAACCTTTGTCAAAATCATAAAAAGTCAGTCCAGAATTGATGTAGTCTGGGACAATAAAAAACCTCTCACCCTCCTGTCCCCACATTCCTGTACATACCTGCTAAACCATGCCCTTGGCAGCAGCCCTTCAACCCCCTCCCCCGCCCTGCATTGTCTCTATTCAAAGTAGGCACTTCACACCTTTTCTACAGCAACACTGTGAGTTGAACTGTTATGAAACTGCATTGCTGCGTCTCTCCCAGAGGCTGCATACATCTCCTTGCTAACATAAATATAGTAGATTCATTAAACATGGTATTGTAACAGTTGTATGCGCCAACATGTTTAAGCTAAACTTACTTGGATTTCTGGTTCATTTAGTGACTTTATTTTAAGCCTACAGTAGCTCCCTAAAATATCCAGCCATTTAGGAAACAATGTATTTAACAACATAATGAATTGATGGATCCTAACAAGGAAAGCATGTACAAATATGGAATTGACCTTATTTGCACAGCCTTATCGCATCATTGATCTGTCAAATGTACCCCAAGCTCACGCTCCCAAGAGTTTTAGTTTTGACAGAAAACTGAGAACATTAACTGAAAATGGAGAACAAATATGTCACTGTCCATAATGATAGTATTGAAGGCAGGGAATTATATATGTATATCTTATGTAATAATGTCACAGGCTGTCACAGAATTTTACCCTCAATTTAGGATGTGACGAGCACGTTGATGCTGGTCATTTCAATTATACAATGTAGAGGACATTTTTAAGTCTTGAAATGAAAACCCATTAAAGGTGTGCAACTTGCACAGGAAAAAGTGATTGCGGATTGATAAAACAGTGATAAATTGTGGGGTTTTGAAACTCAGGCCATGCTATTTGGCGAGAAGGAAAATTCAGATCAACTGTCCCTAATAACTTTACATTTAAGGATCAGTGAAAATATTGAAAAAAAAAACATTTACCAAATACAAAATGCACAGATTAATGTGTATGTCTGCTCAAAAACAAAACAAATACTGAATATCAGTTTTAGACCCATGTTTAATGTTTTCACAGTATTGTCATACAATCTATAATACAAGATATATTTTCAAAAAAAAATTTCATAATACATTTATGGTACAGTAGCTTGAGATTAAGATGTTTCAACTGGAATATATATCATGGTGGTCTTGGTGTGAGATTTAAATCCAGCATCAACCTGACATGAAATAGTCTTTAAGACCCTGAGCAATATCGTTGAAAAATATTTCACTTCCTTTTTGGCTTAAATGAACATTGTCTCTTAAAAATAGCTCAGGTTTGTCAAACACTATGTTTGGATGTTGAACAGTACTCCCATTAACCTCCAAAACAAATGTAGCCATCACATTGTTGATGAATTTCCGCACTTTGTCCATCTTTGCTGTTAGGGCATGCCTCCATTGTTGCCTCTGGTTAATGGAAGAAAGCATGATCTTCATCTGCGGAAACTGTTTGTGGAGGCCATGCAGGTCCCTTTTCATTGCTCGAAGAAGCGTCACACTTTTCACACTTCCAAGGTCATTGCCCCCCACAGTGAATCACAAGCACATCTGGAGCAGTTCCTCCTTTGAGTCATATAATGTTAATGTAAAATACTATGATGTGTAGTAGTAAACTTATACACAGAATATTTAAAACAATAAAATAATGTTTCAAGTGTATTACTTACTATTCTAATTTTGCTATTTGGCTTGATGTGGTTGTCATTGATGAATCTCCCCAGTCTTGCTGTTTCCCCAGTCCCATCGACACTGAATAATGAAATACATTGTTTGAAGATTATTAATATAATAGTAAAATAGTTGAATTATCTATAGTAAGAACTGATCATTTCATTTCTTACCAGAAAGTCTTTCTGGCAAAGGGGTAGAAATACAGAAATGCTGCATGGGCATCTGAGTACTCTTTGAACAGAGTCTCTCCTTCCAAGCCAGTGATGTGTCTTCCAACATACTCAAGCAAGAATTCTCCAGGCTCAATGTCTTGAGTGGCAATAACTCCATAACCTGATAAAAAATTATAAATAGAGATTAATTAATTACATATTTGTAAATTGTATTATTTAAGTATGATACAAGTTTGATAGCTGTCATCAAAAAAATCCTTGATTAGAAAACAATACTGTATTGTACAATCTATATAATTACAAATAACTATGTATAATGGCAGAGAGCATTCATCTTTTAAAATAGAAGACAATCAAGTTTGCTTTTCAGATATCTACTCACAAATTAAATTGGGGACATCATGCCAGTAATCTGAGTTTAACATGGAGATTTGAAGCAGTGGGAAACAACTAACCTAGTTTAGCCCACAGCTAAATAGAACACATGAAAGCAATGAGGTGTTTTTACAAATACAAAAAGGTTGAAAAGTCACCAAAAGGTTAAACTACTACTTTTTTTTTTTTTTCTACTTATTTCACAATAGTTATACATATATTGCTATGCCAGACTGTTCAAATACTTATTTATTATAAGCAAAGCAACTGAATTGTAGAAAGTTGTATGAACGCTTGTACCTTCATACAGATTTGAACAGAGAATCTTACATTCTAATCAAGTAACATACCTTTCTCCTTGTTGATGAAAGTCTTCTGAAAAGTGTCTTTATCTTTTCCAGATGCAATGAAGTACAAGGCTTCCTTTTCAGGACAAACTCTTCTGGGTCTCATTTTTCTCTGAAAGATTTTAGAATCCAGATGTAAGTTAAAGCACAACTGGGGAAACTTTGTGAGAGTGATAGAAAGTTTTAGATACATAGCTTGATAGAATTAAATTAAACTTTGCAACAACATGAATACAGACTAAGTTTAAACAACTAACATTTTAATTAAACCTGGCAAATAGAAATAGAAATAAAAACTGCACAAATAATTACAATTAACCTTGCCTAAAGGGAAAATAAAAAACTATTTAAGAAATGCATATAACTTTTCAGAAAAAAGAAATGAGAAAGTGTAAAATAATATAATACATTTGACTTAAACCTTTCAAAGAAAAAAAAGTAAAAGAATGAAAGTTGAAATTAACCTTAAAATAATTCAGATAAAAACTAAGTATCAGAATTAACCAGTTAAAACCTTCCAGAAAGAGAAATAAAAAAACTAAGTTAAAATAATAGTTAAAATAATTATTTTAGTCATACATGGTGAATTTGTAGTTTGTAACTTACCTATAACTTCAGCCTCAGCATTGAATGAAAAAAGTTTCAAAAGTTCAGTCATAAATCTCCAGGTGGGTCCTCCTAAGAATTACAGTGGTCAAGCCCTTCCAAAAAAGTCATTACATCTGTGTACCTGTAGTGAGATGCCCAGAATATATCCACACCCTCACAAGCAATCTGGACAGTGATTGGTTCTCAGGACCAGACAAAGGTGGCTAGGTATTGCTCGCATTGTGATGCAAAGTATTGGCATTACAAATGCAGAAACGTCGGCTGCCAGTGTTCCCTCTTAGCTCCATAATGTCAAACTAGCTGGTTTATTGACAGTACACCGCAAGTTCTACCATGATTAAACAATCATGCCGAAAAACACAGACTACAGGTTTTGTATCCAGGCTATTTCATTCATTGGTATTTGTAAGATGCAAATAAGAGGCTATAAGCCTACATCAAAATTGCCTTCATTTAAGCCTAAATCAAAATTGCCTTCATTTGGATGTGGCCCAAAACTTAAGTGACTTTCCAAATAGGCTTATCATTTGGGAACAGTGACATACTCACAGTAAATTACATTCTTAAGTGTGGGGCAACCGGCCTAGTGCTACACATATAGCAAAGAAGTCTATTTACAGTTATAGTGCAAATAAATTTGGCTAAATGGTGTAGTGTTTAAATCTGCTGAGTTCAATGATTAATCACTTTTTATAATATAATGTTACGTTACGCACTGCTAGAATGATCGTGAAAAGAAATATTCAATTCAGTCATTTTCTGACAGCATTCCACTCTCTCCTTACAAACTAATTTGAACTACAGCAAAGGATTTTACATACTTTGTGCTACTCTGTTCAGACTGGTGTTGTGGGAAAAACAACTTTTGTAAAAGGCTTTTGAAAGTTCAGAGACATGTGGAATTGATGGTGTGAAATGCATCTCTAAAGTAGCCTGACTGATTAAATAATCATTCATGTTGTCATGCACATTTCTTATAATGATAGTGTGCAGGTGGTAGTAATCAATGTGACTAAATTGCATTCATGGTAAGCTTTTTTGAACAATTTTATACTTGTAATGGGTCAGTAAAATTTTTGACAGTTTGCCACTGGGCTACTATACATAAGAGACATTAGAATACATTTGAAGTTTGGATCCCTATTGATAGGGTTAGTCATTTAAAACAGTAGAAGTGTGGAGCTGTCTTTGTGCTTTTTAAATAAACTAAATATATATAGATTGAATACACTAGTACACTGTCAAAGTGATTGCCATTCTTTGCTAACAAAGACGTTGGGAACTGGACAATTCTAAACGTTAGACGTAAACTGTATTGAATTCCAGCTAAAAGCACAGAACTTGAAAATAAAGTATATAGGAAAGTAACAAAAAAAATTCAAAAAAATGTGTGCCAGTAGGATAGAAATCAAAGGGCAATAAACTCTCTTTTGTTTGTTTGTCTCTTTTGTTGTTGTCTGGGATAATGTGGTGTTCACTATGCAGACTGGTTTTCTGCCCTAAACTACCTCCATACAGTGAACTTAAAGTACATGTTGTGAGGGAATTTTCAGTCTTTAGTATGGTTAATATTAATGGTAGAGATGTATAGTACATTTATGCCTGTCTTGTGTGTTTGTCTATATCTCAGACACTAGATCAGCCTGGTGACACTGGTGGGAGACACTTAGGTCAGTTGTATAGATAAAGTCTCATCTCCTTAGACTCCAGAATGTTATGGTTCACTGTGTTCAGCTCTGAACCAAAACATTGGTACGCTTGGTGCCCGAGCCAGGGAGGTGTTAGAGATAGCACAAGGTTAATACACAGCTCTCAGGAAGTGTCTGTAAGAATTGAAGTGCAAGTCACCCGAGTTGCAGTCCGGTTCTCCTTGGCCAAGTCTGTAATAAATATTGCTTCATAATTCATCACAGTATAGCCACTACAAAAAACTACACTGCACCTCTAATGTATTCCAAAGTGTCTATTACACATTGTTAAAAATCACAGCACCCAGCAACAGATACTTGCTGTCAGCAGACCAAATATATATTAAAACATGTTAATCTCTACAAATCATGTTCAAATTATATGTTGTGTTATTATAACTATTCTCAAATTCAGTTGAGATTATTTCATAGGTATTACTGATCTGCCAAAGTCTTGTTCATCCATGATGGAGTGTGAATATCATTCCATCCTAACCAAGAGGGAACTTGTGTCAATTAGTGCCAACTAAATGGGGACTCCTGTCATTCCATACAATTTAGGACTGTAGGGTCAATATGTATAACAAACAGACATTTAAGACTACATTTATATTATATTCCCCTTAAGAATGATCCAGTTTGCATAATTAAAATGCATATTTTTACCATTTTAAAAGTAATAGCAGTGTTTGATTTATTCCATAATGTGCATTACATATTGTTAAAAATCACAGCAACCAGCAACAGATACTTGCTGTCAGCAGACCAAATATATATTAAAACATGTTAATCTCTACAAATCATGTTCAAAGTATATGTTGTGTTATAACTATTCTCAAATTCAGTTGAGATTATTTTCATATGTATTACTGATCTGCCAAAGTCTTGTTCATCCATGATGGAGTGTGAATATCATTCCATCCTAACCAAGAGGGAACTTGTGTCAATTAGTGCCAACTAAATGGGGACTCCTGTCATTCCATACAATTTAGGACTGTAGGGTCAATATGTATAACAAACAGACATTTAAGACTACATTTATATTATATTCCCCTTAAGAATTATCCAGTTTGCATAATTAAAATGCATATTTTTACCATTTTAAAAGTAATAGCAGTGTTTGATTTATTCCATAATGTGCATTACATATTGTTAAAAATCACAGCAACCAGCAACAGATACTTGCTGTCAGCAGACCAAATATATATTAAAACATGTTAATCTCTACAAATCATGTTCAAAGTATATGTTGTGTTATAACTATTCTCAAATTCAGTTGAGATTATTTTCATATGTATTAATGATCTGCCAAAGTCTTGTTCATCCATGATGGAGTGTGAATATCATTCCATGCTAACCAAGAGGGAACTTGTGTCAATTAGTGCCAACTAAATGGGGACTCCTGTCATTCCATACAATTTAGGACTGTAGGGTCAATATGTATAACAAACAGACATTTAAGACTACATTTATATTATATGTCCCTTAAGAATGATCCAGTTTGCATAATTAAAATGCATATTTTTACAATTTTAAAAGTAATAGCAGTGTTTGATTTATTCCATAATGTGCATTACATATTGTTAAAAATCACAGCAACAGATACTTGCTCTCAGCAGACCAGTCATCCAATGTGTCAGCCCTCTGTTCATCTAGTCAGCACCGCTAAATACTTTTTATAATAGACAATTAAGATTTCACTAGAAATTCAAGTTCATTCAAGTCACTCACATTATTCAAACTGTAATGAGTAAACGTTTGTAATTTGTTTATTGGTGTTTGATGCTGGTGTTTTTACTCTGTGTGTTCTGATTGACAGTGTGTGTTTGTGTTTTGAGATGTGTGTGAATAGTGTGTTGCTTGGAATGGGTTCTGCAGGTGTTGTGAACTGTTCAGCTCAGGTGACTATTGGTAAAGCAGACTGTAGTTAGAGTGTTGCACATGTCGCTCCGCTTGTGCCCACTGTCGTTTATCTATTGTAAAAAAACCTTTAAAAAAATATATGTATTAATTATGCATATCTATTTTTATACAGTGATCACTTATATAGTGTGCTAGTTTCATAACTCCAATCTCTCAGTCACCCACTCTGCATGTAATCGGCAAATCAACTTTTTTTACTTGCTACTTGCTGGTATACTTGTCAGTATACCAGTCAAGAAATGTTTCAGCACACTGTTCATCCAGTCAGCACCACTAAATATGTTTTATAATAGAAAATTAAGAGTTTACTTGAAAGTCCCCTCTCATATTGTGAAGACTGACAGAAGAAAAATTAATATGCAATTATGGATAATGCTGGAGTAGCAAATTATAACCGCAAAATAAACTGTAGTGGTTTAATAAATCTTTAGAATGTAACGTTGTGAACACATTCCTTTAAATAAAGATAAGGCTTGGATAAGGAAAATGTTGTTGCTATGTCCCTGATATTAGTGCATCCAACAAGTTACTTCTTATTTGATATTTATTTGCAACATGTGGCCATGATTATATTCATAGTATGTGTAACATATGTTTAGTTTGTGTTAAAGTTAAAGGTATATAATCTATCTTAAAAAGAAACAAAGGGAGGTAACTGCAGCAAGCAAACACTCATTGAGTGAAACAATAGACACAGACAGCTCCATTGATGCAGTGAATGGAGTCCACTCTTAGATGTCACCCAATGATTCAAGTCCACTGTTAGCAAATTCTTCAAAAAAAATGTAAAAACACATTTAAAGTAATATTATGACAGAAGACATTAAAACTAAATATTCTGTTGTGTTTTTTTATTTTTTAAATGACCAGAAATAGGTTGCCACACTTGGCTGGTACCAGCGATAGTCCCCTGTTAGTAAGGTCGGTCTGCCTGTGTGTGTGTGTGTGTGTGTGTGTGTGTGTGTGTGTGTGTGTGTGTGTGTGTGTGTGTGTGTGTGTGTGTGTGTGTGTGTGTGTGTGTGTGTGTGTGTGTGTGGTGTGTGTGTGTGTGTGTGTGTGTGTGTGTGTGTGTGTGTGTGTGTGTGTGTGTGTGTGTGTGTGTGTGTGTGTGTGTGTGTGTGTGTGTGTGTGTGTGTGTGTGTGTGTGAGAGATATCCCACTTCCTCTTATCTCTGTTGGCGTGTTGTAGAATGTGTTGACACAGATTCTGGATACAGACGTTTGTTTTGTGTTGTTATGACTCCAAAAAATACTCCGTACGGGTAGTTAAAAAAGCATTTTCTGCATTTTTCTAAGTAGAAAATGTCTCATAAATCAGACAATTAACAACATATGAACAAATCCTTCTGTAATAACCTTCAGAATAGTGCTGAGAATGATCATGGAAAGTTTAGTTGATGTAAGTGCTTTAGAAGTTGAGATTTTTTGCTTCAGAGTATTGAAAAAAACTTATGTTGAGATAATGTCTGTTAAAGATGGTTGTATAGGAGAAATATACAGACGCAAACAGACAAGTTTTAGTCAAAAAAAATCACTTTTATATACATTTTAGACCTTTTTATTCACACTACTATCCAAGAACACATATTATTAAAGCTTAATAGCCCAAAATATAGCCCAAAAAATGTTAAAGGAATACTTCACCCGTATGGAACCGGCGTTCTATCATTATAAAATCACTATTATAATATAATGAATGAGGTTTTTCTTCCCTCAGTCTTCCCTCAGTCTTCCCTTGGCCCAGTTGTCCTGTTAATCCTAACCCTTACATTTTTACTACTGTGATGTCACACTAGTAAAATATAGGGTTAGACAGTGAGACCATAAAACACTCTTTCTGCCTTTTCTCAGGCTAGGATGAACCGATTTCTAAAATGTTTTGCACATTTATACTACATAGGATCTCAGAGTTCAATACACCTTCATATTCCCACCGGTGAAGTAGGTCTTTAAAGGCCTACTTCACCGGTTTGAATATGAAGGTGTATTGAATTCTGAGATCCTATGTAGTATAAATGTGCAAAAAAAATTAAATCGGTTCATCCTAGCCTGAGAAAAGGCAGAAAGAGTGTTTTTTTTAACTCTATATTTCTCTTTCTCGTGACATCACAGAAAGAGAAATATAGGGTTAAAAAGAAACTTACTTTGTAAATATTACTGTGAGGTCTTTTACTGTGACATCACAGTAATATTTACAAAGTACGTTCAATACACCTTCATATTCCCACCGGTGAAGTAGGTCTTTAAGTTCTCAGCATGAGTAGCCTGGGCCACGAGTGCTTATCAACGTCGCTCTTTATCCCAAACTGATGGAGCAAGTCGGGGTGCAGTGACGCGTGAGAAGGCCGGTGTGTTCAGATTGAGCTCATGTGCTTTGTTGGAATCTGACAGTAAAAATGACCGGTGGAGTGAATGTGTGTGTGTGTGTCTCTCTCTCTCTCTCGCTCTCTCTCTCTCTCTCTCCCTCTCTCTCTCAGTGTGTGTTAGTGTGTCTGTCTCTTTCAGTGTGTGTGTGTGTCTTTCAGTTTGTGTGTGTGACTGTGTATGTGTGTCTCTCTCTCTCTCTCTCTCTCTCTCTCTCTCTCTCTCTCTCTCTCTCTCTCGATCGCTCAGTGTGTGTGTGTGTGTGTGTGTGTGTGTGTGTGTGTTTCTCTCAGTGTGTGTGTCTTTCAGTTTGTATGTGTGAGACTGTGTGTGTGTCTCTTTCAGTGTGTGTGTGGGTGTGTGTCTCTCTCTCAGTGTGTGTGTCTTTCAGTTTGTTTCTGTGCGCCTCTCTCTCAGAGTGTGTGTCTGTAGCAGTCAGTTTGTGTGTTTGTGTTTTTCTCAGCGTGCGTGTGTGTGTTTTCCCAGTGTGTGTGTGTGTGTGTTTGTCTCTCTCAGTGTGTGTGTGTCTGTCTCTCTCTCTCTCTCTCTCAGTGTGTGTGTGTCTGTCTCTCTCTCTCTCTCTCTCAGTGTGTGTGTGTGTGTGTGTGTGTGTGTGTGTGTGTGTGTGTGTGTGTGTGTGTGTGTGTCTCTCTCTCTCTCTCTCTCAGTGTGTGTGTGTTTGTCTCTCTCAGTGTGTGTGTGTGTGTGTGTCTCTCTCTCAGTGTGTGTGTGTGTGTGTCTCTCTCTCTCTCTCAGTGTGTGTGTGTGTTTGTGTGTCTCTCAGTGTGTTGTGTGTGTGTGTTCCCCCTTTCCCCCATGTGGGCCTCTGCAGCTCCTCACCACTGTATCAGTAACATGAATAACACTGATAGGCTCCAGCTCAGGGTTGCCAGATCTCACCAGCAAAACAAGCAGCCAGGCCTTAGCTTTCAAATATTTATTCTCAAGTATTTTCAAAACTTTCTGCACATTCAAGGCATACCGCAAGTGTTTTAGGATAGTTGTATATACAAACTGAGGTTGCGTTCCGAATCGCATACTTTCTACTACATAGTATGTAGAAAAAAGATTTAGGATGTCCCGATTCTTGTGGCCAGATTTAGGATGGTTAGAAGTACCCGGATGTCCTACTTCATGCGGCCAAGATTGTTAGTGTTGAAAAGTGCATCCTATTTGGGCGATTCTGACCCACAATCCAGTGCGCACGTGAAGTGACGTAACATCGACGAAGCCTCCATATGAAAACAAACAGGGATGCGACGGATATAAAAGCAAGAGGCAAGATCAAGGTGCAATGTTATGATGAAATAAGAGAGAAAAGTATGTCCCAATAGTATGCCTACTGCATCCTAACTAGATTATTTTTGTCGTTCGATGTAGTATGTAGAATAGAAAAAAGAAAGAGTATGCGATTCGGAACGCAACCTTAAATGTACTTTATTCAATGCAATGGTAGCTAGCCTAAAAAATACTGCAACCCCCAAGCAATATCTGTAAGCAACTTCCCAAAAAAAACTTGCCCAAAGTTGCTTATAAAAAGCAGACATGGCAACGCTGGCTCTGTGACTGTAAACAAACCTTTTCTCTTGAAGCATCTTACATGATTCTCCTCCTCCCTCTCTTTCTCTGGAACACACACACACACACACTGAGAGAGAGACACACACACAGAAACACACACACACACGTACACACACACACACACACACACACTGAGAGAGAGACACACACACTGAGACACACACACACACACACACACACACACACACACACACACTGAGACACACGCACACACTGAGAGAGAGACACACACACTGAGACAACACACACACACTGAGACGCACACAGTAACAGACACAAGCACTGAGGCACACACACACTGAGACACATACACACACACACACACACACACTGAGACACACGCAAACTCATGCATACAAACACTGAGGCGCG
>CM047505.1:32410265-32412765 GCA_026122265.1 Ammodytes dubius | reverse complement strand
ATAAATTCAGTTTCTGTATGGTCAAATATGTCCAATTTGATAATAATTTTTTTTTGCAATTGGAGCATTCTGTCGTATTTTAAGGTGAAAATAGCGTTTTCATGATAAGTGGTTTTCAAGTTCCCATAAACCTTGTACCAGGTGTGTGTGTGTGTGTGTGTGTGTGTGTGTGTGTGTGTGTGTGTGTGTGTGTGTGTGTGTGTGTGTGTGTGTGCTGCACTATAAAACCTTATCAACGTGAGTGACACCTGTTGATAGAGAGGGAGAGGTGAATTTGGGGCCAGATGGAGCAGGTGTGTGTGTGTCTCTCTCTCTCTGTCTGTCAGTGTGTGTGTGTGTGTCTCTCTCTCTCTCTCTCTCTCTCTCTCTCTCTCTCTCTCTCCTCTCTCTCTCTCTCTCTCTCTCTCTCTCTCTCTCTCTCTCTCTCTCTCTCTCTCTCTCTCTCTCTCTCTCTCTCTCTCTGTCAGTGTGTGTGTGTGTGTTCTCGCTGTCTGTCTGTGTGCGTGTGTGTGTCTCTCTCTCTGTCAGTCAGTGTGTGTGTGTGTGTCTCTCTCTCTGTCTGTGTGTGTGTGTGTGTCTCTCTCTGTCTGTGTGTGTGTGTCTGTGTCTCTGTCAGTGTGTGTGTGTGTGTGCGTGAACCATTTGCAAAGGGCGTAAACCAATGTGCTTGACCACTTCTTTTCACTTTGCGGTGTACGAGTAGAATCAGCCTGCTCCTCTTTTCAAGGGCTTCTTACACACACACACACACACACACACACACACACACAACACACACACACACACACACACACACACCACACACACACACACACAGGGTAGAGGTTTGTGTGTGCATGCTGTGGTAGCACTTAACGACCTTCAACACACGCCAGTCCAAAGTGAGTGCACTTAGAAAACTGCGCACTGCTCCAACGGTCCATCCTAAAAAGTGTGTGTGTGTGTGTGTTTATGTATCTGTGTGTGTGTCTGTGTGTGTGTCTGTGTGTGTGTGTCTGTGTGTGTGTTTATGTATCTGTGTGTGTGTATCTGTGTGTGTGTGTGTTATCTGTGTGTGTGTGTGTGTGTGTGTGTGTGTGTGTGTGTGTGTGTGTGTGTGTATCTGTGTGTGTGTGTGAGTATGTGTCTGTGTGGCAGAGGCAATCTGTAGGCATGTGCTAGCCAGCTGGATTTTTGGAATATTTCAGCAGTGCCAAAAACACATGACATTTTTTCCTCTTAGAGTCCATTTCAGATGAGCAAAATATGTCTCAAAATAAAGCCAATATTTTTTTCTTGTTTTTTTACACGAGTAGGGGAGAACGGGGTTATATGTCACACGGGTTGGTTGTCACAATCGTTATATCTCGGAACCAGAAGGCGCTTTCTATGAAATGTTGGTATTTAAATATTCAGAATTGGGATCAGAGGTCACCTACATAGTCTTCCTTGGAGTTAGGACTTGACAATCCAATTGAACTTTCAAATTTAGTTCTACTTTCTTGCCTTCTTTTTAAAATTATTCCCATTAAGATAACATTGTGACAAACAATCCCATACTGTGTGACAACCGACCCCTTGATGGGGTTTGTTGTCACAATGTGTAAGGGTGTCTTTGATGATTAATTTCTCCTTTATTACAATAAGATAGAAAAAGTGAGGGGTACACATTTCAAGCCAACACCTTAAGCTTCAATTTAATGTAGGAATGACTATTGAAAGATGTTTAGGTGATGAGCAATTCTCACTAGAGTAAAAAGTGTGCCTACTAGCCCCGGTCTCCCTAACCACCAAAATACATACGAATTGGAATTAGTGGGAGATGGATTAGAATATGACAGTCAGAAGATGCACATTGCCTCCATTACAGTAACAATTCTTAAACCTGCAGTGTGTAGAATTGTGGGTTTTATTTCCTAGCAGATTTTGTAGAAAGTAATTATAATATCCATAAGTAAATTTAATTTAGTGCATAATAGCTGATTTTTTTTTTGTATTATAATTTTTTTCCTTAGAAAGGGTCTCATATATGTCCATATTTATGCATATTTTGGACCAAGGCCTAGTGCCGCCATCTTGAAAGTGTCATAGTTGGAATGTCATCAGGTGCATTGTTTAAAATTTTGAATTGTTCTTGTCCTTGAAGGCCACTGTAGCTTCTGTTATTATTTGAAAGGGGTGGGGTTACCCAGGGAGTGTTGCATTCTAGAACTTTGTAGAACTTTCTTGATGATGTCATATTACACACTGCACCTTTAAGATTGTATCCCTGGTAAAACATAAAATACCCAATGTTAGAGTTTGGCATTAACAAGTGGAGTATAATGCTACAATCAGATACTCGATTAGCAGCTACTTTGTCAGGAATACAACATAGGGGGGGGGGGGGGCACCCTTAGCTCAGTTGGTAGGGCGTCCCCCCCCCCATGGGCACAGTGCCCCTAAAGCAATTACATTTTTTCATTGTAATCTTACACAAATGGTTAAGTCATTCTTTTTATTATTATTTTTTTAATCACTT
>CM047505.1:32385265-32397765 GCA_026122265.1 Ammodytes dubius | reverse complement strand
GTTTAACTACACGACTCTCCTGCTCAGTCAAGAAGACGACATGCTGTACGTCGGGGCTCGAGAGGCGCTGTTCGCTCTCAGTCTGTCTGACATCAGCAAGAGCAAACTGCACAGGAACGTGAGTACAAGAAACATGGAAATATTTATGTTTTTTTAGGTTTCTTTGGGGTATTTTCAAGCTTTATTGGATTTTAACCTTTAGTTATACTCGAGATATAAATTGAGGGGGGTGACCCTCATTTGCAATGATGTCGAGAAACACAAAAACAACAATACATACACAATATACAATGCAAATACATCAAATACACAACAAGCTGGTAAAGAGAATAAAACAATTGAAACATTTAGACAGAGGTGTAGAAAAAAAAGAAGAAAATTTTTATTTTTATTTTTATTTATTTTTTATAATTTTATTTCGACTGCCCTACACATTTCACCATGGCATAGTTTTCTAGTGCTATTTATTATAATTTTTTTTAAGATCATCTTTTGGGCATTTTCAAGCTTCATTAGATACTACAGAGTTGAAATGGGAAACCACCAGAACACCCACGATGGATTATTGAATTGTAGTTGAGAACCTGTTAAGAAGAGTACGCCATGTTAGTTGTGTATTTGATTTTGTGTTTTATTTGCGGGTTCACTCCCCCCCCTATTTTTTCTTCACTCTGTTTGTGCTATTTGTTGCATCATAATCCCAGAGGTTTTCCCCTCAGAATGTAAAACACCTGTAACGCCCCAAAGGCCTGATTTTGTTTTCACAGAACATTAGTCAATTTACAAACAAACAGACTACTCCCTAACTGTTCTACTGTTCTTTTTACTTGTATTTATTTTATGTATTGTGTCGGTATGTGTGTACTTTTGAGAAAAAATTTCACGCATACTATTCATGTCATGGAGAGCAAACACAGAAGCTGTGATGAATGATGTTGAAATGTTTTGACACCAAAAATCAATAAAAAATAAATTACAAAAAAAAAGAATGTAAAAACACCGTCACATTATTTATTCAATGATTTTTCTTCTCCTCTCTAGTTGACGTGGGGAACTCCGGCACGTAAACGAGAGGAATGCAGCTTCAAAGGCAAAAACCTGGAGGTGAGAAGTGTGTTGTGTGTGTGTGTGTGTGTGTGTGTGTGTGTGTTGTGTGTGTGTGTGTGTGTGTGTGTGTGTGTGTGTGTGTGTGTTGTGTGTGTGTGTGTGTGTGTGTGTGTGTGTGTGTGTGTGTCTGTCTCTGTGTGTGTCTGTCTCTGTGTGTGTGTGTCTGTCTCTGTGTCTGTCTGTCTCTGTGTGTGAGAGTGTGTGTGTATCGTACTAGAGTTTGTGTGTGTGTGTCTGTGTCTCTGTCTCTGTGTGTGTGTGTGGTGTGTGTGTGTGGTGTGTGGTGTATCGCACTAGCTTGTTTGCTGTTGTTCTATCATGTTGTGAAGATATTTGTGCATGCGTGCGTGCGAGTGTGTAAAACATTTTCAAAGCTTCGGCAAAGTCATAAACATGTCTCTATGATGAAAACATGGAAAACATGACACGTGTCTGTCTCTGTCTCTGTGTGTGTATCGTACTAGAGTTTTGTGTGTGTCTGAGTGTGTGTGTGTATCGTACTAGAGTTTGTGTGTGTGTCTGAGTGTGTGTGTGTATCGTACTAGAGTTTGTCTGTCTCTCTGTGTGTGTCTGAGTGTGTGTGTGTGTGTATCGTACTAGAGTTTGTGTGTGTGTGTGAGTGAGTGTGTGTGTGTATCGTACTAGCTTGTTTGTTGTTGTTCTATCATGCTGTGAGGATATTTGTGTTCCTGTGTTTACAAAACCTTTCCACCTGCTACAAATTGATTCATCAAGTGTTGCAGCCTTGACAGGGAATTGCTCTTTGTGTGTGTGTGACTGTGTGTCTGTGTCTGTGTGTGTGTGTGTGTGTGTGTGTCTGTGTCTTTGTGTGTCTTTGTGTGTGTGTCTGTGTCTTTGTGTGTGTGTGAGTGTGTCTGTGTCTGTGTGTGTGTTGTGTGTGTGTGTGTGTGTGTGTCTGGGTCTGTGTGCTTATGTTTTGCGGTCTTTACTGCAAATTGAACATACTCACAGACTTAGAAGTGTGTACCCTTTAAGCTACTACATTGTGTGTGTGTCTCTGTGTCTGTCTGTGTGTGTGTGTGTGTGTGGTGTGTGTGTCTCTGTGTGTCTGTGTCTCTGTGTGTGTGTGTGTGTGTGTGTTGTGTGCTTCTTTCTTTTTCCTTTTGTCATGCCCAGTTTGGTACCCCGGGCGACAACCTTTTTGAAAATGATGTACAAATCTCCCAGTTTTGTTTTCATTTTACTAGAAGCCTCCCAGGCAACCAACACACACCACACAACACACACACAACACACACCACACTCAACCACACACACTGCACTTTTAAAGTCTAGAGGAACTTTAAATTTTCGAAACAGTTCATTTTTCCTCTGAGTATAAAATTACTGTAACAGCAAACGAGACCTCAGTGCAAAGAATTGTATTTTTATATCCCCTGCTTTCCAATTCCCAATTTCCCAACATTTAGTATGCCAGAAAAAGTTTTTGGGAATCCCCCAAAACTTCTCAATTTGTAGTATCGAAAAATACATAAATGCCCCACAACCCCAAATAGCATTTTGGAATATTCGTCTTTTTTTTTGACTTTTCCAAAAAAATGAAAAAAAAAAAATTTTCCTTTCTGTTTTTTTTTTTCTCCTTCTGTGGCCCTAAAACTCTTCTGACTTTGTATGTAGTTTTTGTAAAAAGACAAACCTTCTTTTTCTTTGTATGGTTAGTAAAAAGACTAAAATCTTCTTACTTTAGTAGTAGTGTAGAAAAAAGAAAAATTTTGTATTTAAGAGGGGGATGTTTTTCTTAACCTTTTTATGGGTAGTAAAAAAGTGTTTAAAAAAAGAATAAAAAGTATGTGATTTAAATGAAAGGGGGGTTTTCTAAATCCCCTTTGGGATGGGGTGGGGTCAACCCCCGGCCCCCAAAAAGTCCCCTCAAAAACCCTGCCCCATTTGTGTGTTGCTTCCCTGGGGTTTTGTGCTGATGGTGAATAAAAAGGTGTGTGTGTTGGGGTGAATTTTTGGGAAAAATAAATAAAGCGCTTTGAGTTTTAAAAAAAGAAAAAATATATAAGGGGTCTTTTACCTTAAAACCATTTCTGTTTTTTTCCCCCATTCAGCGGATTGCTTAAACTACATAAAAAACTCTGCGCCTGAACACACAAAACCTTATGTTGCGGACCTACGATTCACCCCTATCTGCCCCTTTACATATAAGTACGTGTGTGGGGTGTGTTTTGGTGTGGTGTGGGGTTGTGTGGGGGTGTGTGTGTGTGTGGGGGTTTTGTGGTCTGTTGTTTGGTGTTGTGTGGGTTTGTGGTGTGTTTGTGTGTGTTGTTTTTGTTTGGTGTGGGGGTTTGTGTGGTGTGGTGTGTGTGGGGGTTGCGGGCCAAACCCTTCCACCCTGGCCCTTAAAAATTTTGGGGCCGGGGGCCCTTAAAACCCCCCCCTCCTTTACTCTTTTCCCCCTCTCCTCTCTCTCTCTCCTCTCTCTCTCCTCTCTCTCTCTCTCTCTTCCCCCCCTCCCCGCCCCCCATTTCAACTCTGACTGTCTAAAAAGCTTGAAAATCCAAAAAATTAAATAAATAAAAAATAAAGACTTATTACAAAAGGGGGTTTTTTAAAACTCCCCCTTTACGTAGGGGAAAAGGGAAACATGGGACATCTAGAATGAACCATTTTTGGCGAAATTTAAAGGGCCCTAAACCCAAATTCAAGAAACTCATGTTGGGGGGGTCCAGAGTGGTGTGTGTGTGTGTTGTGTGTGTTTGGTTTCTGTTTTGTTGTGTGTGTGTGTGTTTTGTTTGTGTGTGGTGTTTCTTTGTTCTGTGGTGTGTGTTTGGTTGTGTGTGTGTGGTGGTTTTTGGTTTTTGGGGGCTCTGTTTGGGTGGTGGACAGCTAAATTAACTAAAAAAGTTTTGTTTTTAAGCTCTTGTAAACGGTTCCAGGGGTTTGGGGGTTGACGACATGTTTAAAACAAAAGGGGCTTTGAGTAAACAAAAAACCTTTTAGGTGTTTGGGTTGTTTTGGGGGGGGGGGGGTTTTGTTTTCGTTGTGTTTTTGTGTGTTTGTTCTTGTGGGGTTGTCTTGGTTTTGTTGTTGGGGGAGTTTGTGTTTTGTTTTTTTCTGTTTGGGGTGTGTGTGTGTGTGTTTTTGGGTTTTTGTGTGTGTGTGTTTGTGTGTGTGGGGTTGTTGTTGTGTTGGGGGGTTTGTGTTTTTTTAAAAAAAAAATTTTTGTTTTCCAAACCTTCAGACGTTGTTAAAAGTTATTACTTTAGGAATTCCTTTTTTTCTGCACATCTCTTTTAAAAGCAAATCAAAAAAGTTTTATTTCAACCCAAAATTTTCTACATTTTTTTTTTTTTTTTAAAATTTTTTTTTGTTTAAAAAAAAACACCCCCCTTACCCCTTCTCCTAAAAAAACCCAAAAAAACCCTTTACCCCAATTAAAAAAAAAAAATTCAAATCACAATAAACCCTCCCCCGGCATATTTGTTTCAAATTGGAAACCTAAATCCGCCTTTTATTTAAAATTTTTTAAAAAAATTTTAAATTTTTTTTTTAAATTTGGTCGAGGTTTAGTGTGTTTAAAATTTAAAATTTAAAAAGCTTTTTTTTTTTAAAAAGGTTTTTGTCCCTTGGGGTACCCATAAAACCAAAAAAAATTTTTTTTCCCTCTTTGGGGGGGTTTGGGGCCTTTAAAAACCCCCCCCCTCAAAAAAAAATCACCCCCCCTTTTTAAAACACACCCCAAAAAAAACCCCCCCCCCCCCCCCTTGTAAAGTTATGTTTTCGGTGATTTAGAAATTCCCCTTTTTTCCCCAAAAATAAAATTTTTGGGGGGGACCCCCCCTTTTCCCCAAACCCCTTTCCCCCAAAAGGGAGAGGAACATTTTTTTTTAAAAGTAGGAAAGAAAAAAAAAAAAATTTTTTTTTTCTTTTTTTTTCATTTTCAAGCTTTTTTTAAGTACGGTTAAAAAAAGGGAGGGGGGAAAATTTTAAAAAAAAAAAAGAGGAAAAAAAGGAAAAAGGGAAAAAATCCAGGGGGTTTAACCCGATACTGCAAGGGGACCAAAAATTTTTGGCCCCCCAAAAAAAAAACCCCAAAAAAAATTTAAAAAAAAAAAGTTTCAAAAAAGAATTTTATTCCCGAAAAACATAACGGGAAAAAAATTTTTTGGGTTAAAAAAATTTTAAAAAAATGGAACAATGAAAATTTTTTTAAATTTAATTTTTAAAAAGAAAATTTATTTTTTATTAACGAATAAATTTTTGGAAAAACTCCCTTTTTTTTCCCTTTTTCTTTTTTTTCCCCTTCCCCCCCTTTCCTCCTCTACAAATTTTTATTTTTTTTTTTTTATTTTTATTTTTTTAAAAAATTTTTCAATTTTTTTAAAAACCCTACCCCCCCCTCTCTTTCTTTCTTTTTTTTTTTTTCTTTTTTTTTTTTTTTTTTCTTTCTTTTTTTTTTTTTTCTTTTTTCCCCTTTTTTTTTTTTTTTTTTTTTTCTTTTTTTTTTTTTTTTCCCCCCCAATGGGGGGGCGTCACTGGACTGAGAACCCCAAAAGGGTTTTTTCCCAAAACCGGGACCCGGGGGAAAAAATGGAAAAAATTTTTTGGGGGAAAAGGGGATGTCAAAGTTAAAAACCCTTTTTGGGGGTACCCTTTCCCCAAAACCCCCCCCGGTTTTTTTTTAAAAAAACCCGAAAATTAATGGGTTTTTTCCCCAGTTTTTCCCCGCTTCCCCCCCGGGTTTTTAAAAAAATGTTACCCTTGTGTCAATTTTTTGGGGGGTTGGACATAAATAAAAATCTTTTGCCTTTTTTGCCTTTGGGAAAAATTTAAAAAAAAAAGGTTTTTTTTGGGGGGCCCTTAAAAAAAATTTTTTTTCTTCCCCAATTCCATGGCCCAAAAAAAAACCACACACTTTTTTAAAAAAAACCCTAAAAAAACCACCACCCAAAAGGAAAATCCTTATTTCGAAGAAAATTTTATTTTGTTTAAACCCCTTCCATTCAGAGCACACAACACACCACAACACACAACACCACACACACAACACAAAACACACACACACACACAAAAAAAGAACAACAACCCCCCCCCACCACCAAAAATGAAGCAGACAGAGAGATAGCCCAAAAAATTTAAAAAAGAAAAAAAAAAGAACCCCACAACAAAAAAAAAAAAAAAACACCAAAACAAAACACAAACCACACACAAAAAACCCCCCACACACACACACACACAAACCACAAACAACAACACACACACACACAACACAAACAAAACCAAAATAGAAGGGGGAAGAAAAAGGGGTTTTTTAACCACACCCCGGAAGGGCACCAAAAACAACAGAAAACAACACCCCCCCCCCCCCCCCCCCCCCCGGGCCCCCCCCCCCCCCCCTTTCTTTCCCCCGGGGCAAAACAACTCCTTTAAAACCCTTTAAACCAAAAAAAAACCTCAAACCCCCTTCCAAAAAACCAAAAAACCCTTTTTCTGTCTTTTGTTTTTTTCCCCGCCCTTCCCCTTTTTCCCCCCCCCCCCTCCCCTTTTTCCCCCTTTTTCCCCCCCTTTTTTCTCTCTTCCCCCTCTTTCCTTTTTCCCTTTTTAACTTCTTTTTTCCCTTTTTTAAAAAATTTTTTTTCTTTTTTTTCCCCCCCCTTTTTCCCCCTTTTCCTTTTTTTTTTTTTTTTTTCTTCCCCTTTTTCCCTTCCCTTTTTTTTCTTTTTTTCCCCCCCCCCCCCCTTTTCCTTTCCCTCTTTTATCCCCTTTTTCCCCTCCCCCTTTAATTTTTCTTTTAAAAGGGGAAAAAAAAAAAGAATTTTTAAAAAAAAAAATGGGGAAAAAACCTTTTTAAATTTTTTTTTTTTTCACAAATTTTAATTTTGACTTTAAAAGAACCAAAATTTTTTGTAATTTTTTTTGGCCCCTTTCTAAAATTTTTCCCCCCCTGGGCCCCCTCCCCCCACCCTTCATTCCCCCTCCTTTTTTAGACCCCCTTTTCCCCTTTCCCTTTTTTGGAAATAATAAAAAAAAAAAAAAAATATTTTTAAAAAAAAAAATTAAAAATTTTTAAACCCCCCAAACCCGTAAAAGCTTTTCTGAAATTTAAATTTTAAACCCTCCCTTTTACATTTATTTTTGTTTTAAAAAATTTTTTTGATATATTTTCCCCCCCCAAAAAATTTTTGGGGCTAATGAGGGAATTTGGGGGGGGAAACCCCGGGGGGGGAGAAAAAATTTTTTTTGGAAAGGGGGAAAATTTTTTTACCAAAAGGTTTCCGTCGCCCTTTGGGTAAACCCCGGGGGTTTTTTTTCCCCCAATTTTTTTTATTTTTTTTTCCCCTTTTTTTCTTTTTACTTTTTTTTGTTCTTCTCTTTTTTAAAAAAAAATTGACCTTAAAAAAAAATCAAAAATTTTAAAAAAAAATGCAGAATAACACCCCTTTTTTAAAAACCCCCCAATTTATGGGAAAAAAAAAAAAAAATAATAAAAAGTTTTTTAAAATTTAAAAGAAATCCAGTTTAAAACTTTTAAAAAGGGTTTTTTTTAAAATTTTTTTTTTTTTTCCAAACAACAAAAAAATTTTTAAAAAAAAACCCATTTTTTTATTATAATAAGAAGCCCCTTTGGGTTTTTTTTTTTTTTTTTAAATAAAGTTTTTTAAAAATGGGGGAATATGGGGGGAATAAAAAAAAAAAGAAAGGTGTTTTTTTTTAAAAACAACTTAAGGTTTTTTTTTTAAAACCGAAAAAAAAAAAACCCAAAACAAAACTTTGATGCCCTATCTCCGAGAGAGGGAGTGAGGGAGTGATAGAGGGAGGAGGTGATAGAGAGAGAGAGAAGGGAGTGGAAGATAGAGTAGAAAAAGCAACTCGGAGGCAAGAATTACTTGAAACAGAAGTTCGTAACAACACGAAAAAAAAAACTGAGGACCCTTTGATTTATCTTATCTCTCTAAAACACATGTCAGCCATGTTGGAAAAAAAGTTTAAAAGAAAAAGCCGAACTTTCACAAAATATTTAGTTAAGACCACATTTAAACATGTTTTGTCCTTGAGAGAGGGGAGGGAAGGAGGGAGGGAGGGAGAGAGTGAGTGAGTGAGTGAGTGAGTGAGTGAGTGAGTGAGTGAGTGAGTGAGTGAGTGATGAGTGAGGTGAGTGAGTGAGTGAGTGAGTGAGTGAGTGAGTGAGTGAGTGAGTGAGTGAGTGAGTGAGTGAGGTGAGTGAGTGAGTGAGTGAGTGAGTGAGTGAGTGAGTGAGTGAGTGAGTGAGTGAGAGAGAGAGAGAGAGAGAGAAGGGAGTGAGTGAGTGTAACTGATAGCGAACACAGACAGGGAGTGGCTGTTAGCTGTAAACTGATTTCAACACGTTCTGCTAAAAGGGAGGAAGTACTACAGTGTTCTGAGAAATAGACATTTAGCTGGTAATTTAGGATTTTAGTTTCACAAAGATATGTCAAGTGACTACGAACTCTCAGCTTGTGTTAATTCTTGCGCGTCCCCTTTGGACAAAAGCGGTAGTGTTTTTTACTACGCCAGCTGTTGTTCCTGGGTGAGCGTATACCCATGACAAAGGCATTAAGAAAAACTATATAAAAATAAAAAACAGCATTCTTTGCACTGATGGTCTCGTTTGCTGTTACATGTAATTTATGATCATTAGAGGGAAAATGAGACTGTTTCAAAAATATTTAAAGTCGGCTGCTCTGCATGTAATCGGCAAATAAACTTATTGGAGTATCCCAAAATTTGTATCCAATCAGAAGAGAGAACGCTACAAACCGACACCCGTCTCACTCATATATATTACATACACTCCATGGTCTCACTGCCGGTGCACGCCAGAGCAACAGATGGGTGAATGTGTATGCGCCTACAATGGCAGAGCCGGTAAAAATCCTTCCCAATGTCTGTTTTGATGGTTTTTATCATCATGTTTTATCACACTTATGGATCTGAGATGATGCTAGATAACTCGCTGCTTGAAGACCGCAGTGCATTAATGTGGTGACGTAGGGACGAGCGAGGGGACTGCTATAACTGCAGTAACTGACAGGAAGTTAGCTAAAAGAACCATTCCGCTTACTGAACCTTAAATGGTGCAGTGTGTAATATGACATCATCAAGGAAGTTCTAGAAAGTTCTAGAATGCAACGCTCCCTGGGTAACCCCAACCCTTTAGAATAATAACAGAAGCTACAGTGGCCTTCAAGGACAAGAACAATTCTAAATTTTAAACAATGCACCTGATGACATTCCAACTATGACACTTTTAAGATGGCGGCACTAGGCCTTATGCAGAAATATGGACATATATGAGACCCTTTCTAAGGGAAAAAATAATAATTCAAAACATTTTTTTCAGCTATTATGCACTAAATTAAATGTACTTATGGATATTATAATTACTTTCTACAAAATCTGCTAGGAAATAAAACCCAAAATTCTACACACTGCAGGTTAAACTGCAGTAAGTAGCCCACGGTCTTCAGGCCTTTCCTGTCGTTCTGTCTTTGGTTTCCATATATAGAAACAAACCCCATGAGGTTTTATAGAGGTGTCACAGAGCAGAGCGCGGCTAAGTCATTAAACTGTCATTTAGGATTACATGCTGTCCCCGAGATTACACACATTACTGCCTCTATGAACAAGAGGGAGGGAGGGAGGGAGAGAGAGAGGGAGGGAGGGAGGGAGGGAGGGAGGGAGGCAGGGAGGGAGGGGAGAGAGAGAGGGAGGGAGGCAGGGAGGGAGGCAGGAAGGGAGGGAGGCAGGGAGGGAGGCAGGAAGGGAGGGAGGCAGGGAGGCAGGCAGGCGGGCGGACGAACACACAGGCAGACAGACAGACAGACAGACAGACACACACACTTACACTGAGGCACACACACACATACTGAGACACACACACACACACACACAGACACACACAGACACACACACACATTGTACACTGAGGCACACACACACACACTGAGGCACACACACTGAGGCACACACACTGATGCAGACAGACACACACACACACAGACACACAAAGCTGCTTCATAGGCTATTTATTGATCTGACGACAGATGAAAAGGATCAAATCCGGTGTTGTTTATTCTGGTTCATCAACTAAACTAAACTTAAAGGTGGAGTCAGTGATTCTGGAGAACGCTTGTTGTCAAAATCACAACCTAGGCTCTGTAAACGGGCATGTTGCTAGCTACGGTGGGCCCCCATTTGTTTACATACCCTTTATTTACATACCAGTTTACAGAGCCTAGGCTGTGTATTAACACCTGATATATTTTCAGCGCACACACAGTACAGACAGGTAGAGATATTCACTGATTTTGACAAAAAGCGTTCTTCAGAATTTATTTATCTTGTTTAAATTATTTGTTCGTTAGGGACAATGCATATTAATGAAGTAAAAATTAGTAAAAATGGGGGGCGCCCTTAGCTCAGTTGGTAGGGCGTGCCCCATTTCAACTCTGTCTCTACACTATCAATAAAGCATAAAAATGCCCAAAAATATCTTAAAAAAAAAAAAAAAAGCTTGATTTAAACAAAATTGCTAATTTACATCTGTTGTCCCTAGGCAGGCAGAACAATACAAGTTACTAATACAAAGGCACCAATAATACAAGACAATAAAAGAGCTTAAAGGTGGTCACAGTCGTTTATCACTGACTGCACCTTTAAATAGTGCCAGTGAATCCTGCAGTGGCTACAGTTAGCATGTTAGCATGCAGTGAGAGGCAGCATGTCATAGTGCAGTGCAACTCCTTGAATACTAACACTGTCTCAAGCTCGGAGCACTGGAGGAGGAACACACACACACACACACACACACACACACACACACGCACACACACACACACACACACACACACACACGGCTGAATACACACACACACACACACACATGGCTGAACGGACACACACACACACACACACACACACACACACACACACACACACACACACACCACGGAGCAGCTGACATTGTGAGGGAGTGACATTGCAGAGAAAAGGGAGGGAGGGAGGGAGGTAGAGAGAGAGAGAGAGAGAGGAGAGAGAGGAGAGAGAGAGAGAGAAGAGAGAGAGAGAGAGAGAGAGAGAGAGAGAGAGAGAGAGAGGGAGGGGGGGAGAGAGAGAGGAGGGGAGAGTAGGGAGAGGTAGGGAGAGGTAGGAGTAGAGGAGGGGGAGAGAGAAGGAGAGAGAAACAGGAGGATGATTCAGGAAAAGGGAAAGATACAAATGTGTAGAAATCATGTTTTAGTAAAATTATTCAGCGTGTGTGTGTGTGTGTGTGTGTGTGTGTGTGTGTGTGTGTGTGTGTGTGTGTGTGTGTGTGTGTGTGTGTGTGTGTGTGTGTGTGTGTGTGTGTGTTGGAGCACAGCAACAACAGTGGACAGCTGAGAGAGCAGGAATGTGGGCTACTCCTCGTTATGTTGGATACCATAGCTCAGTAATGGGCTCCCTGTGTGTGTGTGTGTGTGTGTGTGTGTCTGTCATTCCCTGAGTGTGTGTGAGTGAGTGAGTCTGTCATTCCCTGAGTGAGTGAGTGAGTGAGTGAGTGAGTGAGTGAGTGTGTGTGTGTGTGTGTGTGTGTGTGTGTGTGTGTGTGTGTGTGTGTGTGTGTGTGTGTGTGTGTGTGTGTGTGTGTGTGTGTGTGTGTGGTGTGTGTGTGTGTGTGTGTGTGTGTGTTGTGTGTGTGTGTGTGGTGTGTCTGTCATTCCCTGTGTGTGTGTGAGTGAGTGAGTCTGTCATTCCGTGAGTGTGTGTGTGTGTGTCATTCCCTCTGTCTGTGTGTGTGTGTGTCTCTCTGTCTGTCTGTCTGTCTGTCATTCGCTGAGTGAGTGAGTAACAGAAGTCGTCATAGTTTTACATTTTTATAAGATGATGATACTTGATTGTCCCAAAAAGAAAATTTCTTCAAAAAATATTTTGCAAACAGTCCTGACAACAGCTGCATTATAAAAACACACAATGGCGGAGCAGGTAAAAATCCTTCCCAATGTCTGTTTTGATGGTTTTTATCATGTTTTTATCACACTTATGGATCTGAGATGATGCTAGATAACTCGCTGCTTGAAGACCGCAGTGCATTAATGTGGTGACGTAGGGACGAGCGAGGGGACTGCTATAACTGCAGTAACTGACAGGAAGTTAGCTAAAAGAACCATTCCGCTTACAGCACCTTTAAAAATGGAGTCAGTGATTCTGGAGAACGTTTGTTGTCAGAATCAGTGAATATCTCATCGAGGTTGAGAGGACATTGCACAGGCCAGTGGAGTATTGCATGTACACTAATAAAAAATAAAATGATGCATACTAAAAGGAATTGCACTAGATCACAAGAGAGTGTGTGTGTGTGTGTGTGTGTATGTTTTCTTGTGTGTGTGTGTGTGGGTCATTCCCTCTGAGTGTGCGCGCATTTGTGT
>CM047505.1:32365265-32375265 GCA_026122265.1 Ammodytes dubius | reverse complement strand
ATTCCCATTGCCAGCTCATTAACTATCCCGACCAACACCTGCGTATATATAAAAATGCAGCCAAATCAACACTGTTCCATGTGCAAGTGTTTTAAACCATCACTGTTGTTTAAATGTATTCATTTGTTTACTCATAGGTTCCCATTGCCAGCTCATAACCACCCCTGCTAACACCTTTTAACAAGTTTGTTCATTCAGTTATGAGAATATACCTTAGAAAATGTTCACTTCTCTGACACACCAAAAGTTACATAATGCACCTTTAAGTGTTTAAAACCATCATTGTTTTTTTATCTATCCCTAGGATCCCATTGCCAGCTCATAACCATCCCTGCTAACACCAAAAGTTATACATAATGCACCTTTAAAGGCCTACTTCACCGGTTTGAATATGAAGGTGTATTGAATTCTGAGATCCTATGTAGTATAAATGTGCAAAAAAAAAAAAATCGGTTCATCCTAGCCTGAGAAAAGGCAGAAAGAGTGTTTTTTTAACCCTATATTTCTCCTTCTCGTGACATCACAGAAAGAAATATAGGGTTAAAAAAAAACTTACTTTGTGAATATTACTGTGATGTCACAGTAAAAGACATCACAGTAATATTTACAAAGTAAGTTTTTTTTTTAGGCCTTTAAGTGTTTTAAACCATAATTGTGTTTATATTTATCCCTAGGATCCCACTGCCAGCTGATCACCATCCCAGCCAACACCTTCCGCGTGCTGCCCTGTGCCCTGCGGTCTAACCTGGCTGTGAGACGCTGGCGCTACAGTGACGCAGCCAAAGCCTTTCTCTACGCCACACCGGAGGGGGACCTGGTCGTAGTGGCCCGCGACCAACGCACAGAGACGTATGAGTGCTGGTCAGAGGAGGAGGGGTACAGGCAGCTGCTGGCTAACTACTGTGTGAAAGCAGAGCCCAGACAGGTGGGGAGATTTTTTTATAAACACGACAACATTTTGTTTACAGAACCATTCCAACTAGCAGGATTTAAAAGTGCATTTAACCACAAATATATGTACAGTATATATATTAAAATAAGTTAAGTATATTAAATTAAGTTAAAAGGTACTAAAATTTAAAACAAAACGGTTTTAAAGGTGCACTATGCTGTTTCAGAGGATGGGGGTTTGTTTATAAAAGGGCTTCAGACAGCTGCTGGCTATCAGTTATTAAGATGAGAGGGAACACACAACATATTATTAAAGGTGCTGTAAGCGGAATGGTTCTTTTAGCTAACTTCCTGTCAGTTGCTGCAGTTAGCAGTCCCCTCGCTCGTCCCTACGTCACCACATTAATGCACTGCGGTCTTCAAGCAGCGAGTTATCTAGCATCATCTCAGATCCATAGGTGTGATAAAACATGATAAAAACCATCAAAACAGACATTGGGAAGGATTTTTACCTGCTCTGCCATGTAGGCGCATAAACATTCACCCATCTGTTGCTCTGGCGTGCACCGGCAGTGAGACCATGAGTGAGACGGGTGCGGACGGGTGTGGGTTTGCAGCGTTCTCTCTTGTGATTGGATAAAATTTCAGGATACTACATAAAGTTTGATTGCTGATTACATGCAGAGCAGCTGACTGAGAGATCGGCTTTATGAAACGCGCACATTATGTAAGTGATCACTGTATGAATAAAGAGCGATTTAACACTTATACTAACACAAATAAACCGCTTACTTCACCTTTAAATAGATATTTAAAAAAAAAAAGACTAAACAATATAAAATGTCTTCCACACAGGAGAGCACCACTGTGACTGCCCGCTCACACGCACAACCCACATCCAACCAGAAGTGAGTAACAGTCAACTTAATAATAGATAGATAGATAGATAGATAGATAGATAGATAGATAGATAGATAGATAGATAGATAGATAGATAGATAGATAGATAGATAGATAGATAGATAGATAGATAGATAGATAGATAGATAGATAGATAGATAGACAGACAACATTGCATACATGCCATAAGTTAAAAACACAAACAAATTAAATTAATCATGAAACTAACTCCCCAAATGTTATAGTTTAAAGGATTTTATGGAATGGGTGTACTTTAAGGTGTAAAATAAAATTAAACAATATAAAACATTTGCAGTGGTCGCGGGTTCAAATCCGACCCGTGGACCTTTACTGCAGGTCATTCTCTCTCTCTCTCTGTCTCTCTGTCTCTCTGTCTCTCTCTCTCTCTCTCTCTCTCCTCTCTCTCTCTCTCTCTCTCTCTCTCTCTCTCTGTCTCCACATTTCAACTCTGCACTGTCTAATAAAGCTTGAAAAATGCCCAAAATGCATCTTAAAAGAAAAAAGACACTGAACCCCAAATTGCTCCTGATAGTTAGCCTGCTATCAGTGTATGAATGTGTGTGAATGAATATTAACGTATAAATGGGAACAGGTCTCCCTTGAAAAAGAGTCTCCGGTCTCAATTGGATTTACCTGTATAAAATAAAAGGCTAAGAAAAGAATACTATTTTATGATTAAAACATTTTTTTTTTGGAGAACTAAACAATATACTTACATACTTTACTGCAGGTCATCTCCCCTCTTTCTCTGTCTCCCCATTTCAACTCTGTACTATCTAATAAAGCTTGAAAATTCCCAAGAATTATCTTTAACAATATAAACATTGTCTTTCCACCACAGGAGAGCACCACACTGATTGGACACTCCCGCACGCCACACATCAGACAGCAAGAGCAAGAGACAATCATCCTACCGGGAGAATCGAGATCCACACAGATCAACACAAAAACCTACTGGAACGAACTGATCGTTGTCTGCGCACTACTGGCTTTCTCTCTCATCGTTTTCTCACTGTTCGTCATATACAGGTACGGGGTATAATAAATATTTATATATATATGTTTATAGACAGCCTAGGCTCTGTAATTGTGACAGCGTTTAATAAATAAATATTTATTATGTATATGTGTATGTACAGCTCTGGAAAAAATTAAGAGACCACTCCAAGTGTTCAGTGTCTCTCGTTTTACTATTTAGAGGCATCTGTTTGAGTAGAATGAACATTTTGGTTTTACGATATAAACTACTGACAACATTTCTACCAAATTCCAATACATTTTTTTGTCATTAAAGAGCATTTCCATTAAGTAATGCAGTGATGAAGATTTAAGAAAAATCCAGACTGGTCTCTTAATTTTTTATATACAGCTCCGGAAAAAATTAAGAGACCAGTCTGGATTTTTCTTCAATCTTACAAATACTCAAATTATTAATTCAATTATTAAATTATTTAAATTAATTATTTAATTTATTAAAATTTTCCTTTGTTTGTTTACTGTTGTGCTCCTACAGTATGTAAAGCGCTTTGAGTGCGATAAAAAAGCGCTATTTAATATAAATTAAATATAATTATATTAATTTTTATAATTTATTTATGCATTTGTGTATGAACTGTGCTAATACAAAACAAATACTCTTTTTCTCATTTTCTTTGCCCTTACAGAAATCGCGACCACATGAAGTCAATGCTCAAGCAACAAGGGGAGTGCCCCAATATGCAACAGAAAAAGCCACGGATAGTTGGAAAGCCCGCGGAGAGTCTACCCTTAAACGGCAACCCAATCCCGGTGTCAACATCCGATCACAAGGGCTACCAAACCCTCAACGACAACTACATCGTGAGCACGCCAACGCACGAGCCCGAATCTTCGCCGGATAACAGCAAGAGTTTTTCAGAATCGTCCACGTGCGATCGGAGGCCGCTAAATGTCAAGGAAAGCCACGTGGAGTACTCGCCGACTTGCCCGCGACCTCGAGTTCGACTAGGCTCCGAAATCAAAGACTCCATCGTATGAGAATATGGGGGGAAAATATATAGGCTACGTAATAGTATGCTTTACGAAAAAAAAGAAGAAAAAAAAATTATGCCGACCTGATTTTTTTCGATAAGAATTTACAGGGGCATAGCAGAGCGAATGAGACCACACACACACACTTCCTTTATACATCACAGGATTCAGTTTTTTTTTCAAGTCATCTTTGGGTTTCTGTGATGAAGTGTGGCGGTCAAATTTTTTCGATTTTCAATTTTTTTCGAAATCTGAAAAGCCAGAAAGTTGGTATTTTTTTTTGGTTTGCTGCGAAAAAAAATGGTGGGAAGATATAGCAGCTTTCAACTCCAACTCCAACTAACCAGGATTATACTGTAAATTGTGGCAGCTGCTAAGAAAGGGTTAGTCCTATTACACAGTTTTTGCGGTGTGTGTGTATGTGTGTGTGTGCGCGTGTGTGTGCGTGCGTGTGTGTGTGTGTGAGCAGGGTTGGGAAAAAGTATTTAAAGTACAGTACAAGATATCTCAATATGCAGACGATATGCTATTCTATTCTAGCAGTATTTATCACTTATTACATGTCCAACATATTCAAAAATAAATCGTCTTTTTCATCTCAATCTATCCCCATAAAATATAGATTGACATATTTCCCAGCCCTATTCGAGTGTGTGTGTGTGTGTGTGTGTGTGTGTGTGTGTGTGTGGTGTGTGTGTGTGTGTGTGTGTGTGTGTGTGTGTGTGTGTGTGTGTGTGTGTGTGTGTGTGTGTGTGTGTGTGTGTGTGTGTGTGTGTGTGTGTGTGTGTGTGTGTGTGTGTGTGTGTGTGTGTGTGTGTGTGTGTGTGTGTGTGTGTGTGTGTGTTGTGTGTGTGTGTGTGTGTGTGTGTGTGTGTGTGTGCGCGTGCGTGTGTGTGCGCGTGTGCGCGCGTGCGTGCGTCTCTAACTCTTTCCACATGCACTGCAGATTTCGGCTGCCACATTTACAGTCTTAAACCCCTGTTATTATCATTATGCACACACACTATGGAGCTTTAAGCTAAACATGCTACAAAGCTACAGTGGTGACCAAGTGATCAGGTTTTTTGGGGGGAGAATTAACACCACACCATGTATTGCATTATTATTCAGTTAATGGAAGCAAGTCAGATTGAGAAGCACATTTTTTTTTCCTGGGAAAATTTCGCCCGAAAAAGATCTTGAAGACCGTATGAGGATTACAAATTGATGGACCTATGAGGTAGACCAAGAAAAAACACAAAATCTTGGATAAAATGGAGCCCTCTATAACTTTGGAAATTACGCTCCAAGGGCCTAAATAAAGACATTTACCTCCTGAATGTATGATCTATGCTTGTTGTTCAAAGGACGTTCGGTTATGTGTTGAAAAGTGGCTTCAGAATGGACCTATGGATGCATCGAAAAATCTCAGCCCTGTTCTTCTAGTATTGACTTGAAGATTTCACAACAATGGGCTAAGAAAATGAGACTTTTTTTTTTTTGTGTGTGTGGCGAAAATGGAAAAATTGGACCTGGATTGTCGTGTAAGTGAAAGCGGACGTTATCGGACGGATAGCCAAGAAAAAATAAAACAACATTTCTTTTCCACTATGTTCAGGGCAGCCTCCAAAAACCCCATCATGTGCGCCGTGCCAAAAAGAATAAATGAAAAAATAACTTGATTGCTGCCTTATCTAAAATGCAATAGATAGCGCCATCCTGTTATATGACCACTCCCATGTTATGATCCCTGCGTTCCAAATCACATACTCTTTCCTTTTTACTACACTACATACTAAAGTACAGAAGAGTTTTAGGGCCACAGACAGGAGAGAGAAAAAAAAATCAGATAAGGAAGATTTTTTTTTTCTTTCATTATGTCTAGAAATGTCAAGAATAAAGACGAATACTCCAAAATGCTATTGAAGTTAGTGGGGCATTTATGTATTTTCAGCATACTACAATTGACATGCATGTATTGGGACATTCTAAATCTTTTTCTGGCATACTAAATAGTAGGGAAGTATGGGGATTGGAACGCAGGGACTGTTGTTTAGCATTGATCACTGTTTAAGAGCACATGGTAATGGGAACCAGTGGAGTTGGGTTTCACTTAAAGGTGCAGTGTGTAACATTTATTGGATTTTTTTTTTCATAACGCTTAAAAAAAATAAGTTTTTGTTTCTTTCATTAACTTAGAATGGGGATTTTATATCTACATAGGAGCGGGGCGCTGAGGCCGCCATGTTGCACCGCCATGTTTCTACAGTAGCACAGAACGGACAAATTTAACGGCCTTACACGTTTTTTTTATATATAGTGGGCGTCCTGGGGAAATGCACCTGTTGGAAGACCAAGAAGAAGAAGTACTAAAGAATAAATAACTAAATACATCTTAACCTCATCTCTTGACATTGTGGAAAGACTTGAGGCAGTGGTGGATGATGCCATCTTTAGTAACTATAGCTTCTTGTCCTTGAAGGCCACCATAGCTTCTGTACATTCTCCCTAACAACAGGAGTTAGCAAGGGAGCGTTGACATCTAGAATCTCACCACTAGATGATGCCAAAATACTTCGATATATATATTACACACTGCACCTTTAACAACGTGGC
Source organism: Ammodytes dubius (assembly GCA_026122265.1). Taxonomy (NCBI): domain Eukaryota; kingdom Metazoa; phylum Chordata; class Actinopteri; order Uranoscopiformes; family Ammodytidae; genus Ammodytes; species Ammodytes dubius. The sequence goes on along the minus strand of CM047505.1, from coordinate 32,368,848 downwards.
ACAAATAATAATAATCAAATGTGAAGTGAAAGGTTGGGAATTTCTCTAAGACTGTTAGCTCACAACGGCCGTGTGTGTGTGTGTGTGTGTGTGTGTGTGTGTGTGTGTGTGTGTGTGTGTTGCTTGCCTGCGCGTGTGTGTGTGTGTGTGTGTGTGTGTGTGTGTGGCGTGTTGCTTGCCTGCGCGTGTGTGTGTGTGTGTGTGTGTGTGTGTTTGTCAGGTTGTGTGTGTGTGTGTGTGTGTGTGTGTGTGTGTGTGTGTGTGTGTGTTGACTTGCATGTCAATTCTGAACTTGGGCCAAAGGAGATTCATGTGAACTCTTGTCTTGTGGTGAAAATATTCCAGCTTTCCTCTTTCTGCTCCTCTTAAAGCCTTCTTCACTCAAACACAGGTACTGCTAATTTAGGACGTCAATACAAACATTTCGGTTAATTAAAGGTGCTACGAGGAACTTTTTAAATATTTCTGAAACAGTCTCATTTTCCCTCTGATGATCATGAATGACATGTCACAGCAAACGAGACCATCAGTGCAAAAGAATGCTATTTTTATTTTATATAGTTTATCTTAATGCCTTTGTTATGGGTATACGCTCACCCAGGAACAACAGCTGGCGTGGTAAAAACACTACCGCTTTTGACCAAATGGGGGCGCTAGAATTAACACACACTGAAAGTTCCTCGGAGCACCTTTTACAGCGTTATTAAAGGTGGAGTCAGTGATTCTGGAGAACGCTTGTTGTCAAAATCACTTTTTGTCAAAATCAGTGAATATCTCCTCATGATCCACCTGTTCATATTGTATGTGCTGAAAAACATCTGGTTTTAATACACAGCCTAGGCTCTGTAAACTGGTATGTAAACAAAGATGCCTATTTACATAACCTATGGCTGTGTATTAACACTGGATTATTCTTCAGCGCACACACAGTACAGACAGGTAGCGGATCGCGAGGAGATATTCACTGATTTTGACAGAAAAGCATTCTTCAGAATCACTGACCCCAACTTTTAAGCCGACTCAAAAATGCACAATTTAATAATATCTGTCACTGTCTTGCATTCCCCAACACTCAACACTCGCGTCAGTTGTCAAGGCGATAAGCGTTAACGTGAAAAGCACAATTTATCAGGGTTCCTGAAACACTTACAGGTTTGCACATGTCCGTTAAAAAAAAAAAAAAAAAATAGCAAAAAAAAAAAAAAGCTAATTTTCGAGAGAATTCTTAGAAAATACAACTACTGACAGGCAGAGTGTTGAGGCTGCTAAGGAAAATATTTAGTTTTATTTTGAAAGAAGAAATCAGTTGTTGTATTAACAGGGACCAGTGCTCCAACTTATGAGACTTAACAAGAAGAATTGTTCCAAAGAAAAGACAAAAGTTGATGGTTGTGTAAGGAGTATTAAGCCCCTATCTCACTGGGCTGCGAATTTTGCAACAAGTTGGAGACTGCATTGCGAGGGAGTCTCTAAACTGTCTCCAAACGTTTGCGGGGGTTTTCTCAATTTCCTCGCTTGAGTCGCAGAGCCGCGCAGTCCTGTCGCTTGAATTTTTAACATGTTGCGACAAATCTACTCTGAAAATAGTCTCAGAGTCGTCGCAGGTGTGTCGCACGCGTCGCAAACCCTTCTCAATTTAGTTTCCGCGAGTCAGAAAGTGCGAGAAATGCGAGACAACTTTGCGAGTGTTTGGCGACATATGAAACTAAATTGCGACTGCTTTGAGACAAAAAATTAGACTGACATTCCGTTCGTGCGACGCTCGCCAGACGTTCGCAAGACATAAATGCTCCCGGCAAGTGTTGGGCAGGACATTCGCAAACGTGTCGTGAGGAACCAACTCAGTGAGACTGCAAGTGAAAATTGTCGCTAATTCTCTTATTTTTTCCGCAATTTTTGTGTCTCCAACTTGTCGCAAACTGTCGCAGCCCAGTGAGATAAGGGCTTTACACAGCCATGGGGAAAACATGGCTCCACATGTCTTATAGAAAACATCACCTAATCACTGTATCGATAATAAACACCTACGATATATATTCCAGTATCATAAAAACAGACGATAAACATTTTGCTATTCAATACTGAGCGAGCGACAAAATGCTACGTAACTGCTACTACGAGTTAACTAAGTATTAGCACAGCATATAAACTGCGCTTCAGTGTTCTCCTTTTTTCCATTTTTCTTTCTTACTTTGTGTATATACGGTTTGTATCTGTGCTTAATATTGTGTGTGTGTGTGTGTGTGTGTGTGTGTGTGTGTGTGTGTGTGTGTGTGTGTGTGTGTGTGTGTGTGTGTGGTGTGTGTCTGAGTGTGTGTGTTTTAAGGGACCTTGTGCAAGATGTGTTGTATGTAGAGAATATAGTCTTGAAACTAGATGAGTGAAAACTGCTGATTTTTTTTATTTTATTTTTCTTAGTGCTTTACTGCCTACTTACTTACTTCAGCTAACCGTATATTTCAGCTCTCGCACAGAACGCTGAAAAATGTCTCACTTTGCTGTTATTTTCAGCACCTGGCCTGGGTTTATTTTAACAGGCATTTCAAAGCAATAGGGGGGGATATATTTTTCTGTTAAAGCTACAGTGCGTAGCTTTTTCATTTTGGTTGAGTTTGAGGCATCGCCAAACGAGTTGACACAAAGTTTTGATTAAAGGCCTACTTCACCGGTTTGAATATGAAGGTGTATTGAATTCTGAGATCCTATGTAGTATAAATGTGCAAAAAAAAAAAAAATCGGTTCATCCTAGCCTGAGAAAAGGCAGAAAGAGTGTTTTTTTTAACCCTATATTTCTCCTTCTCGTGACATCACAGAAAGAGAAATATAGGGTTAAAAAAAACCTACTTTGTAAATATTACTGTGATGTCACAGTAAAAGACATCACAGTAAATAAAACAGTAATTTACAAAGTAAGTTTTTTTTTAACCCTATATTTCTCTTTCTGTGATGTCACGAGAAGGAGAAATATAGGGTTAAAAAAAACACTCTTTCTGCCTTTTCTCAGGCTAGGATGAACCGATTTCAATTATTTTCGCACATTTATACTACATAGGATCTCAGAATTCAATACACCTTCATATTCAAACCGGTGAAGTAGGCCTTTAAGCCTATTATCAGCTCCCTACAAAACTCTCTCTGTGTTTCTCAGTATGGCAGCGTTTACAAACTGGTGTCTTTAGGTTTTCTCCGGCCAGATTTTTGGTGGTCCAATCAGCGAAAAGAGGGAGGGTCTAAAAGCCCGATGCATGACATAAAGTCACAACCAAACGTTATGTGATTGGTTGGCAGATCCAGAGTGGCACTGGGCAGATCCAATAGTTTTAAACTTCAACAGACACCCTTCAGCCTTCAAGTGAGTGAACGTTTGCCAATTACAGCAGTTCCAGACCTTCTGTACAAATGAAATGAAGTGCGATGGTCTGGTAGCACCAGGCTATCATGTCTCTCTGTCTCTGCTTTGAAATGCCTGGTGAAACAAACAAACTCACACAACTCAACAATTTCAAAATGCCTTTTTAGATATGGAGCTGTTTTGCCTTTTTCAGCCACGTGCCACATTACACACACACATAAAAACAGACAC
>CM047505.1:32355265-32360265 GCA_026122265.1 Ammodytes dubius | reverse complement strand
TAAAGTAAAGTGTGAAAAGAAGTAGAGCTGATCATAAAGGAGTCAATCATTTTCCCCAAGCACCACCATTCATAATAACTCACTCAAGCATGAGCTAAAAAGATACACTTTATTTGAAACCTGCAGGAGGGGCGAAATTTTTGTACAAAAATACACAAACTGTTACTGCGACACAGATCCTTTTGTGTGAGGAATTGTTCATCATATCATATCATTTCATATCATATCTCTCTCTCTTTACGTTACACCCATGATGCTCGAATCGCATGCAAAGGACAAAACCCTTTAAATTAAACTTTTCTATTCAACCCATATTTTTTTTTTTCACCAAGTAAAATAAAACAAAAACCCGCCTAGCAACATAAATTTGCCATGGGGGACGAATGTTGAACGTATAGTATGATCCCTAGAGTTTTGTTGTGTTGTTTCTAGGCAAAAAAGAAAAGAAATAATGGCCGATCCATATTTTTCATTGATAAATATGAGGAAAGAATAAATGAATGAATGACTGTTTTAACACTGAGTTTTTGAAGTGGGTGTTGAATGTTGTCCTGCTATTCTTTACTGGAGCCCGCTGCTGCTGCGTCTTTGGGCGGCTGTCCATCAGGGGTAGCCGCTTTCTTCTGCTTCTGTTGCATGATCTCCGCATCCCTAGAAAAAGAAATAGACATTTAAAAAGACAGAATAGACATTGTTAGGGCTGTTACTGTTAAACACACATAGGTACAATCAAAATAGCATTTTTTCCTTTTCATTTAAAGATAATTTTTTGGCATTTTTCAACAAAATAACTAAAATAATTCAGAATCCTCTTAATTGACAGATAGGCTCTAACCACTACAAAATGAGCATCCCTACAAGAAGAACGACATTTGAAAAGACAGAATCGGTATTGTTAGGGCTGTTACTGTTAAACATACAAAGGTACAATTAAAATAGCATTTTTTTTTTTTTTTTTTTAATTTACGAGTATTTTTTGTCTTTTTTTGCTTTATTAGACAGTTATCTCAGCATCCCTACAAGAAGAAATAGACATTTAAAAGATTATTTTTGGGCCTTTTTCAAGCTTTAATAGACAGTGTGGAGAGACAGGGATTAAATGGGGCAGAGAGGGGAATGACATGCAGAGAACGATGCCTACAAAAATAAATTTGAAGACAGAATAGACATTGTTAGGGCTGTTACTATTAAACACACACGTACAATTAAAAGGTTTTATTTTTTTTATTTAAAGATTATTTTTTGGCATTTTTCAACAAAATAACTAAAATAATTGCCCTCTTTATTGACAGATAGGCATAGACTGGGCTCTTACCACTACACTATGAGCATCCCTACAAGAAGAAAGACATTTGAAAAGTCAGAATAGGTATTGTTAAGGCTTTGATTGTAACACACAAAGGTACAATTAAAATAGATTTTTTTTTTCCGTTTAAATAATATTTTTGGGGCATTTTTCAAGTTTTATTAGACAGTGTAGAGAGACAGAGATGAAAAGGGTCAGAGAGGGGAATGACATGCAGAGAACAACCTTGGCTGGATTTTTAGCAAAATTTTAAGAGAGAATAGACATTGTTAGGGTTAGGGTTACTGTTAAACATGCTATAGCTCCGGCCTTCGTTGCAGTGGTCGCGGGTTTGAATCCGACCCGTGGACCTTTACTGCAGGTCATCCCCCCTCTCTCTCTCTCTCTCTCTGTCTCCCCATTTCAACTCTGTACTATATAATGAAGCTTGCCAAAGAATTACCCTTAATCAATAAAATAGGTTTGTGTATCTCACCTCAGCTTGCGAGCGGCGGCAGACAGACCATCGTCGGGCTTCTTCCCTTTGTCTCCTTGTTTTTTGGCATTTTTGGCGCGCGCAAGGTCACGCTGATTTCCCCCTAAACCACACACACACACACACACACACACACACACACACACAGACAACAACATTAGAACAACACACACACACACAGACGGACAACAACATTAGAAGAACACACACACACACACAGACGGACAACAACATTAGAAGAACACACACACACACACACACACACACACACACACACACACACACACACACACACACACACACACACACACACACACACACACACACACACACACACACACACACACACACAACACACACAGACACACACACAACTTAAATGAGCAAGGATTCAGGTATGTGAGCTGCCTACACCCTTTGTAATAACATGGTGGCACAGGGAACATTTTGCCAAACCGCTTTGTAAACAATATTTAGTTCTGAATGACATGTCTGGTTAAAGTAAAGATAAAATGAAACATTAACGAAATTCTACATGTGGAAAGGCTAAGATATGAGCTGTCAGGTCACCCCCATAAATTCCCCTCTGTATGGGGCCCAGTGCCTCTCTGCCCCATTTCAACACTGTCTCTACACTATCAATAAAGCCAAAAAATATATATTAAAAAAAAAAAAAAAAGTAATTCAACTACTTTGAGAAACGTAGGCCTACAAATAAGCTACTGCAAAATTAAATAAACAACTATTTAAATACATGGAGTTTCTTTTATCCACACCACAGGCCGTAGTGTGTGTGTGTGTGTGTGTGTGTGTGTGTGTGTGTGTGTGTGTGTGTGTGTGTGTGTGTGTGTGTGTGTGTGTGTGAGTGTGTGAGTGAGTGAGTGAGTGAGTGAGTGAGTGAGTGAGTGAGTGAGTAAAATTATCAAAACTCCAGTAAGACGGTATAAAATAACATAAAATCAATGCAAGTCATCACAACAGCCGACGTGGCACGGGGGCGGAATGGAGCAGCCTGCACACATAGAGGGCGACATAGCGTCTCTCATATGCCGCCTATTGACACCTCATTTACGGGTCATTTAAGATCAACAAGAGAGGGTAGAACCACGTATAATGGCGTAAAAGTCTATATTATTAACCCTTATGCCCCGTTAAAAAAAAGTTACACTGGGACCGCTTCGTACATTTTGTGTATTTTGACCTTTAAACTGCATTAAAATGATGAAAGATCAATATTTTTTCACAATTTTTTTTTCCATTTTTTCATGAAGGGGTTGTTATTCAATTCATGTTGTGATTTAATAAATCACAAATGAAAATTAACCCTTTAGATGCCATTTTTGATCATATACCACTAACCGCTTTTTTGAAAAATACACATAAATTCAATATTCAAATATTTTTTTTAACTTTGATTATTATTAGTATCACCGGCTCACCCATCTGAATGATAGGTGAGAAAATTATATTTGGTGCATTATTACTTTTTGTTTAATGTCAGATTGAATAAAAAAGTTACACTGGGACCGCTTCGTACATTTTGTGTATTTTGACCTTTAAACTGCATTAAAATGATGAAAGATCAATATTTTTTCACAATTTTTTTTTCCATTTTTTTCATGAAGGGGTTGTTATTCAATTCATGTTGTGATTTAATTAATCACAATTAAAAATTAACCCTTTAGATGCCAGTTTCGATCATATACCACCAACCGCTTTTTTGAAAAATACACTAAAATTCAATATTCAAATATTTTTTTTAACTTTGATTATTATTAGTATCACCGGCTCACCCATCTGAATGATAGGTGAGAAAATTATATTTGGTGCATTATTACTTTTTGTTTAATGTCAGATTGAATAAAAAAGTTACACTGGGACCGCTTTGTACATTTTGTGTATTTTGACCTTTAAACTGCATTAAAATGATGAAAGATCAATATTTTTTCACAATTTTTTTTTCCATTTGTTTCATGAAGGGGTTGTTATTCAATTCATGTTGTGATTTAATTAATCACAATTAAAAATTAACCCTTTAGATGCCAGTTTCGATCATATACCACCAACCGCTTTTTTGAAAAATACACTAAAAATTCAATATTCAAATATTTTTTTTTAACTTTGATTATTATTAGTATCACCGGCTCACCCATCTGAATGATAGGTGAGAAAATTATATTTGGGGCATTATTACTTTTTGAATAATGTCAAATTGAATAAAAAAAGTTAGATTTCTACCATTGACTTGCATTATAAGAAAACTTTTTGGCAACCCGCCTTTAAATTAAAGTGAAACATTTTTTTTGCCTCTGATTTCCCATATTACTGCAGAAAACACAATGCAATTGGGTAAAATGAAAGAGAATAGTAAAATTTACCCATTTTATCACCTCTTTTATCATCAAAATATGAATTTTTATGATGAAAACCACTCACTAAAACTACAAAATAACAGCTTTTTTTTTTTTTTTTAGTGTGTGAGTGTGTGTGTATGTGTCTGTGTGTGTGTGTGTGTGCATGTGTAAGTGCATGTGTGTGTGTGAAAGTGTGCTTGTGTGTGTGTATGAGAGGAGAGAAATTACAAGGGGTACAGATTTGCAGCCCTAATATCGTATGACACATGCAAACACACACACCCCCCCACACACACACACATACACACACAATCTTATTTTGTCATGGACATGCAGACAACAGTCCCCCCCATCCATATTCAAACACATTTGACATTTTTCTTTAGATTTGTTGTCGCAGTGGCCAGTATTCCTGAAATTTTTTAAAATTATGAAAAATCCTATTTTTTTTCAGATTTGTGTCATGAGGCAAGTTTTCCCCCAGTAATACACCATATGAAATTCATAAATCAACTAGATAATAGTTAAAACCTAAAATGTGATGCCTTACCTTCAAAATGAATGCAAAACATTATATAAATTCTGATTTTATCTTGGCATGGCCAAGGAATCAAAAATACTGGTTTTATGGCTTTCTATGAGTTTACGAAATGGCATCTTTTTAGACAAGGATTTCAGTGTATTTGATTTGAGTACACACAGACACACTCCTGGATTTTTTTTTTTAACTTCAACCATTCTGACTAAAAGATGTGTTCACTAACTACACATCAAAACAATTTTATTGTATTTTTTAATTTTTTTAACTGGTTTGCAGCCATGAATTACACAAGGATGCCAATTTGTTGTAAAGGGTCACCATAGA
>CM047505.1:32310265-32322765 GCA_026122265.1 Ammodytes dubius | reverse complement strand
TCTGCTGTACGTCCAGGTTTTTTTTTCTTAGCAGTAGAATCAACAACTGAAACATTTCTTGGGCTCTTCTTGGGGATTTTTCTGAGCCCCTGCACCAGTGTCAGGGGGAGAAGGGGGGCACCAGTTTGTAAACGCTGCCATACTGAGAAATACAGAATATTTCATGATACACTTTATGGCAATGCAGGACACATGAAATGGTGAACCCAAAATAAGCTACTAAAAGATTATCGGAGGGGGCTTTGGAAAAAATAGTGGTTCAATACAATTTCATTATGTCATTTTAAAACATGTATTTTTTATAGTTTTTATTTTAAAAAATGTCATATGTTTTATAGGCCTATATGTATTTATATGTAGGCTACATATTAAAAAAACAAATTTAATTTAATTTATTATTTATTTTTACCAGAGCCAGAGTTTCCTCCAGTATCCTCTCCTTTCACAGAGGATGAAGTGCGAAATGTCCTAGCCAGGTTGCCAAACAATAAGTCCAGTGGTAGTGATGGGGTCACTTATGAAATGTTAAAGCTAACAAGCGTGAAAGAAAAATTGCTGCCAATCTTCAACACTTGTCTCACTAACAGGCGCGTGCCCGAGTCATGGAAGGGAGCGCTAATCCACAGAATACCCAAAAAAGATAATATTCCAAATGACCCCACCACTTGGAGAGACATTTCTCTCCTACCTACGATCTACAAACTGTTTATGAAATGCATTCTTGGGCGCATACTACCATGGCTGGTGGACGCAAACATGATGTCCACTAAACAAAAGGCATATATAGAAAGGCAAGGCATGAATGAACATGTATTCTGTCTAAAAACTGCCATAGATGACTTTAAACACGAAAGTGCAAAGTTTTATTCAGTGTTTCTCGATTTCCGTGACGCATTTGGCACACTCCCTCATAATATCATGTTAAGAGCTCTGGAGGAAATACATCTCCCTCAATGTTACATCGACATCGTTAAAGATGTGTACCAAGGCTCTTTCGTTCAGGTCATCTGCGGAGCCGAGCTCACTGAACACATTCCACTGCGCATCGGGATCAAGACGGGCTGCCCGTGGAGCGCAGTTAACTTCATTCTGTCAATCAATAGGTGGATAGAGTGGATGTGCCAAAGCGCTCCACCTGGAACCATCTCCCCAAATCCTGTACAAGCTTTTGCCGATGATGTGCAAATGGCATCCCGCCAGGAAAAGGTTGTGCAGGACATGTTGCACAAGACTGATGCCTTCCTTCGGTGGTCGGGCCTGGAGGTCAAGGAGTCCAAGTGCGCGACGTTCTTTGAAAGGAGGAGCGGCGGGAATAGGTGGTATCGGTCGAAGCTAGACCGCGACCCCCAATTCAAAATCAACAATAAAACCATTCGAGTCTATTCCCGAAATGAAACATATGCATACTTGGGACACAAATTTAATGTAGCTGGCGACTGGGACCAACAAGTGCAAGAAATAATATCCGATTATACTTCAAGGTTACATAAAATTGACACATCTCCTTTGCCGCTTACAATGAAACTGGATGCCATTGGGCAAATTGCCTTATCAAAGGTTCACCACTTCTTTGCCAATGTTCACTTAACACGTAAAACACTGCAAGACTTAAACAATAAAACGGTTCAGATAGTTAGAGGCTGGAGTGGCCTAAACACCCACACAACTCGGGACGTCATCCACCACAGTAGGCACGAGGGGGGCTTGGGAGTACCCGATTTTGAGTGGGTCTACATCGCCACCAGGTTGGCACATTTATTAAATATGCTGAACAACGATGATCCCTCTGTCAGGAAAATGGCCCGTGCATCGCTATTATTAGACCTTAAGAAGCGCAAAGTCCCTCTCGCCTCCGAATCTGAGCCGAACTTTCTGGGATTCAGAAGGAAACCGAACGGCAAACTGGACACTCGCGCCATCGGGTTCGGTGTCAGGTCTGACTGGCCGGATCTTAACGACCTCTGTAGTTGGACTGGTATCGTTCTGCGTTGGACACATAATGGAAAGAATGTAGCCCCATCCGAATCATTGGTTACTAGTGGGGACATCGCCGTCACTGCCACCTTGGTGGAAGACGGAGTCGAGTTCACACTCCCACCCACTAACTGTCGCGCAGCCCTGCTGGCAATAAAACACAGACAACGCCAAAAACACTGGACGGGACTAAGACTACAAGGCAAACTAGCCTGCTTGCCTTCTGCTGACCATTCTGTGTCCCACATCATCTTCAATAATGCATCCATTGATGAGGACATACAAACGTTTGCCATCAAAGCCAGATTGCAGGTTCTACCGTCCCAGCTGAACCTGTCAATCTGGTACCCACACACCCACACATCATTATGTATTCATCATGGACAAGAACAGTTCACTGAGACAATGTCACATATATTAAATGGCTGCTACTTTTATAAAAGCCTTTATATAGCCAGGCATGACAGGATTGTGAACTTGATTGTACAAAGCTTACCACCTATACTTTCACCAACATCCTCCACCCATGTCAATTGCTTTGTTAGACCTCATATGTTCTCTTTGTGTGAAGCTGAAATGTCTGTGTTTACTGATCTAAGTGCCACCAGGCCTGACATTTTGATAATAGATGAGCACCGTAGAAAAGTGCACATCCTGGAGGTAGCCTGCACCTTTGACTCAAGTTTAGAGGAGGCTTATTTAACTAAGCTGGTGAAATATTACCCTCTAGTACAGACAATTAACTCCATGGGCTACAACTGTCATTTACTTGTGTTCATTTTTGGCAGTCTAGGCCATGTGCATAGGCTTGTCACTAGTGGTCTTAGGATTGTCGGCCTTACAAAAACAAGCGCAAAACAGCTTGCCAAATACTGCTCAGTGTCCTCCATCATTGGCAGTCGCCATATTTGGAGGAGAAGGTGTTGTGTGTACCCATAATATCAGCTGTTTGACTGGCATTGGCCACGTTTCAGAGTTGTGTCGGAGAAAACTTTGCATCTATGACATTTGTGTCCTTATGTATATTATTATTAATTGTGGGCGCAAATAAAGTACTAAAAATGTGTGTGTGTGTGTGTGTGTGTGTGTGTGTGTGTGTGTGTGTGTGTGTGTGTGTGTGTGTGTGTGTGTGTGTGTGTGTGTGTGTGTGTGTGTGTGTGTCTCTCTCTCTCCCTCTGTGTGTGTGCGTGTGTGTGTGTGTGTGTGTGTGTGTGTGTGTGTGTGTGTGTGTGTGTGTGTGTGTGTGTGTGTGTGTGTGTGTGTGTGTGTGTGTGTGTGTGTGTCTCTCTCTCTCCCTCTGTGTGTGTGCGTGTGTGTGTGTGTGTGTGTGTGTGTGTGTGTGTGTGTGTGTGTGTGTGTGTGTGTCTCTCTCTCTCCCTCTGTGTGTCTGTGTGTGTGTGCGTGTGTGTGTGTGTGTGTGTGTGTGTGTGTGTGTGTGTGTGTGTGTGTGTGTGTGTGTGTGTGTGTGTGTGTGTGTGTGTGTGTGTGTGTGTGTGTGTGTGTGTGTGTGTGTGTGTGTGTGTGTGTGTGTGTGTGTGTGTGTGTGTGTGTGTGTGTGTGTGTGTGTGTGTGTGTGTTGTGTGTGTGTGTGTGTGTGTGTGTGTGTGTGTGTGTGTGTGTGTGTGTGTGTGTGTGTTGACATAACATACAGTAAATAGACCGGACTTAGCCAGCTCCCCACCACAAACCACATTTTACTGTGTGGAGTCAACGTTGGTATGCATACCGTCTTACTGCACTGATTAAAGCTATAGTGCGTAACTTCTGTCGCCCCCATGAGGAATTCTGAGTAATTACAACAACACTGTCGGTCGGTGCATCTACATGAGGTAAAGCCTTCAGTGATGGCACATGGATTTTATACCTTCTGCTGTACGTCCAGGTTTTTTTTTCTTAGCAGTAGAATCAACAACTGAAACATTTCTTGGGCTCTTCTTGGGATTTTTCTGAGCCCCTGCACCAGTGTCAGGGGGAGAAGGGGGGCACCAGTTTGTAAACGCTGCCATACTGAGAAATACAGAATATTTCATGATACACTTTATGGCAATGCAGGACACATGAAATGGTGAACCCAAAATAAGCTACTAAAAGATTATCGGAGGGGGCTTTGGAAAAAATAGTGGTTCAATACAATTTCATTATGTCATTTTAAAACATGTATTTTTTATAGTTTTTTATTTGAAAAAAATTCATATGTTTTATATATGTATTTATATGTAGGCTACATATTAAAAAAACAAATCTTATTTTATTTATTATTTATTTTTCCAATTTTGTTTCTTCATTAAACATTTTTTTTTAGATTTTTTTTTAATTTATTTTTCTTCATAGGCTATCATTTTTTATTAATATTTTTTATTTTGTTGTATATTTTTAATATATATACATGTAGGCTATATATATTGTTTTTTCATATTTCTTTGTTAAAAAATAATAAAAATATTTTTATAATTTTGTATATTTTCCATTTTATATATAAATATAACTTTTTATTAATTTTTTTATTTTGTTGTATACTCCCCAGTGCTGGTCGCGAGGGTCTTGCGGGGCGGGGCAGCATCCAGGATAAGATCACGGTGTGTGCCACAGACGACTCGTATCAGCTGACCAGGGAGAGAGTGACCCAGGTGGAGAAGGAGAGCTGGAGCAGGGCAGCCATAGAGATAAAGCCTGCAGACACACAGCACAGTAAGGGAGTCTGTCTGTCTGTCTGTCTGTCTGTCTGTCTGTCTGTCTGTCTGTCTGTCTGTCTGTCTGTCTGTCTGTCTGTCTGTCTGTCCTACTGTCTGTGTGTGTGTTTGTGTTACTGTGGAGAAGGACAGCTGGAGCCGGGCGGCCATAGAGATCAAACCTGCAGACACACAGCACAGTAAGGGAGAGGGGGGGGTCTGTCTGTGTGTGTGTGTGTGTGTGTGGGGGGGGGGGGGTCTGTGTGTGTGTGTGTGTGTGTGTGTGTGTGTGTGTGTGTGTGTAACAGCAGGTCTTAAAGGTGAAGATGAGTCAGCAACATGGTGGATGTGCCCTTAGGCGTGTATGTGTGTGTGTGTGTGTCAGAGAGAGAGCAAGACACACACTCACACACACACACTCACTCACTAACAAACTCACTCACTCACTCACTCACTCACTCACTCACTCACTCACACACACCCTTAGGGAAACATTTAATAACATATACTGTACTCTACATTCAAGCTTTAGGAGACGTTCGTAAACACAGTGCATATTACCAGACAAGCCCAAACATATAAGTACACCTGCACAGCATAAACTATAGGCTATATGAGAGTCTGTATGCCATAACTATTACATAAGTGTGTGTGTGTGTGTGTGTGTGTGTGTGTGGTGTGTGTGTGTGTGTGTGTGTGTGTGTGTGTGTGTGTGTGTGTGTGTGTGTGTGTGTGTGTGTGTGTGTGTGTGTGTGTGTGTGTGTGTGAGAGAGAGAGAAAGCTATAATTTAACATGATTAATGGATGCTAGAGTAATGAGTTATGAGGAACGCTTGTTGTCAAATCAGTGAATATCTCCTCATGATCCGCTACCTGTCTGTACTGTGTGTGCGTGCGCTGGAAAAAATCCAGTGTTAATACACAGCCTAGGTTATGTAAACTGCTATGTAAACTAAAGGGCACCACTTGTAACTTGCTATATACCAGTTTACAGAGCCTAGGCTGTGTATTAACACTGGATTTGATTTCAGTGCACACACAGTACAGACAGGTAGCAGATCATGAGGAGATATTCACTGATTTTGATTAAAAAAAATATTTTGACAACAAGCGTTCTCCAGAATCACTGACTCCACCTTTTTAAACTACACACACACACACACACACACACACACACACACACACACACACACACACACACACACACACACACACACACACACTTTAACAGTGGTGGTGGAATAGCAGGTTGTTTTCCTTCTTCTGTGACCTTTTAAAGTCCAGATTAAACTATAATGGGATTAGGATAGAGGGAGAGTGTGTGTGTGTGTGTGTGAGAGAGAGAGAGGTAGAAAGAGGGAGGGAGAGAGAGGGAAAGTGTGTATTTGTATTTGTCTGTGTGTGTGTGTGTGTGTGTGTGTGTGTGTGTGTGTGTGTGTGTGTGTGTGTGTGTGTGTGTGTGTGTGTGTGTGTGTGTGTGTGTGTGTGTTTTGTGCCTACGTACATGCATGAGTGCGTGTGTGTGTGTGTGGGTGTGAGAGAGAGAGGGAGGGAGAGAAAGAAAGAGAGAGGAGAGAGAAGAGAGAGAGAGAGAGAGAGAGAGAGAGGGAGAGAGAGAGAGAGAGAGAGAGAGAGAGAGAGAGAGAGAGAGAGAGCTTTCTCTGCTCCAACTCGCTCCATCTGTCTGCATTAGAGGAATGATCAATGGATTCTTTATACCTTCAGGGCGTCATGTGATTTAGATGGAAAGGTTAGTGGGACATTCCTGTGTGTGTGTGTGTGTGTGTGTGTGTGTGTGTGTGTGTGTGTGTGTGTGTGTGTGTGTGTGTGTGTGTGTGTGTGTGTGTGTGTGTGTGTGTGTGTGTGTGTGTGTGTGTGTGTGTGTGTGTGTGTGTGTTTGCGCGCATTTGTGTGTGTGACAATGATTGGGTATAGCAATTAAAGGTGTAGTCAGTGATTCTGGAGAACGCTTGTTGTTAAAATCACTTTTTTTTATCAAAATCAGTGAATATCTCCTCACGATCCGCTACCTGTCTGCACTGTGTGTGCGCTAACACACAAAAAAAATCTAGTGTTAATACACAGCCTAGGCTCTGTAAACAGGCATGTCAACAAAAGGGGGCCCAGGGGACGCCCTTAGCTCAGTTGGTAGGGCGTCCCCCCCCATGGGCCTCGGCCAGCAGCGGACCCGGGTTAGATTCCAGCCCGCGGTCGTTCTCTGCATGTCACTCCCCTCTCTGCCCCATTTCAACTCTGTCTCTACACTATCAATAAAGCATAAAAATGCCAAAAAAATATCTTAGAAAAAAAAAAAAGAAAAAAAAAGGGGGGACCCACCGTAGCTAGCAAAATGCCCAATATCGAGGAACACTTTCTGTATTTCATTCAGTTAAAGGGGCAGTGTGTAATATGACATCATCAAGAAAGTTCTAGAATGCATCGCTCCCTGGTAACCCCAACCCTTTTGAATGATAACCGAAGCTACAGTGGCCTTCAAGGACAAGAACAATTCTAAATTCTGAACAATGCACCTGATGACATTCCAAAAACATGGATGCCTCCATAAGACTTGCCTGCTCAATGTACAAAATCTAATATTAATATTTGTAATTCTCCGCTCAGGAGGATAATTCAGATTATTGGCAGAGGTGATTTTACACCAATGAGGACATATTTATGAATGAGGATATTGATTTTAGCCAATAAATTACTTAAAATGTTACACAGTGCCCCTTTAAGTCTTAATTTCGCTTATTTATAAATGTACTTTTTTGTCTTTTTTTTTATCAGGTAAATGTGTGAAGTTCCAGAAAAGGCCTAATCCACTGTCAACGTCCGAGAGCAA
The DNA here is from genome assembly GCA_026122265.1 of Ammodytes dubius. NCBI lineage: Eukaryota > Metazoa > Chordata > Actinopteri > Uranoscopiformes > Ammodytidae > Ammodytes > Ammodytes dubius. The sequence goes on along the minus strand of CM047505.1, from coordinate 32,315,277 downwards.
CTTTTCAAAGCAACTTCCAAACAACAACCGTAGACCCGGCAACCTGGCCGCAGCAACGCACGGCAACATAGCAACGCCTACCCACAAGCCATTGCGGGACCGAATCGTTCACCTGCTGGCTCTGAAAGCGTACAGGAAACCAGAGATACTGCTGTGGATGGAGAGAGAGAGAGGGGGAGGAACGAAGGATAAGACTGAGCTGGGAGCCATACTGGAAGAGGTGAGAGAAAGAGTGTGTGTGTAGGGGGGTGGGGGGAGGGGGTGAGTGTGAGTGTTTGTGTTTACGTGTTTGTGTTTGAAGTTTTTTCTATGATTAAATTTGAAATGTCGAGATAACTTCAACAGTTCCAAACTGCTGTAAAGTTGGAAAGATTTTGACAGATTCAAACTTCCGGGTTCAATAACTCATCAGCAAATGAGGACTGTGCTAAAAAAATATATATACTGTATAAATATAACAATGTATGGTGATATGATATGATGATTTTCATGGTATCTGTATCGTTTTCCAGTTACAAAAATCTACTTTTCGAAAGAAAAAGTTGCTATTTGCTATTGTCCAAATGGGCCGGTGTAAATTTTGAACTTCAAGATATTTTAATAAAGTTGTATGATAATCTGGTATCATATTCACCAAAATAAGAGAGAGAAAACAATTAAATGAAAGCCACACTTTTTCTATTATTTTCAGATTTTATTTTGGTGGGTAATGGCTGGTTCCTAACTGCACCATATACAGCTCTGGAAAAAATTAAGAGACCACTCCAAATGTTCAGTGTCTCTCGTTTTACTCTTTAGAGGCATATGTTTGAGTAGAATGAACATTTTGGTTTTATAATATAAACTACTGACAACATTTCTACCAAAAATCAGTGAGTGAGTGAGTGTAGTGAGTGAGTGAGTGAGTGAGTGAGTGAGTGAGTGAGTGAGTGAGTGAGTGAGTGAGTGAGTGAGTGAGTGAGTGAGTGAGTGAGTGAGTGAGTGAGTGAGTGAGTGAGTGAGTGAGTGAGTGAGTGAGTGAGTGAGTGAGTGAGTGAGAGAGAGCAGGACAGAAGGATAAGACAGAGCTGGGAGCCATACTGGAAGAGCTGAGAGAAAGAGTGTGTGTGTGTGTGTGGTGTGTGTGTGTGTGTGTGTGTGTGTGTTGTGTGTGTGTGTGTGTGTGTGTGTGTGTGTGTGTGTGTGTGTGTGTGTGTGTGTGTGTGTGTGTGTGTGTGTGTGTGTGTGTGTGTGTGTGTGTGTGTGTGTGTGTGTGTGTGTGTGTGTGTGTGTGTGTGTGTGTGTGTTAATGGTAAATGGACTCCACTTATACAGCTCTTTTCCCTGGTATTTCACAGACTAAAAGCGCTTTACATTGTTTTGTTACACATTCACCTAATCACACACACATTCATACACCGATAGCAGCAGCTACCACGCAGGGTGCAAGCTAACTATCAGGAGCAGTTTAGGGTTCAGTGTCTCTTTGCCCAGGGACACTTGGACATGTGGCGGGGAGACGGGGGATCGAACCACCACTTTAAAACTGTTTAACTTTCAAATTGGCACATCCACATTCCTGGAAAGCAAAAATTCTCATTTTCTTAGATTCTGTTCCAAACGGAGTCTCGGGCTTTAACCTTCTCTGTAATCTCGTAAGAATTCCTTTCCTCGAAGACATATAGAATTCTGCCCGCCCCTCACACACACACACACACACACACACACACACACACACACACACACACACACACACACACACACACACACACACACATACACACACACACAGACACAGACACACACACACACACGCCTCCGCCCCTATGCAAACACAATCTCTGCACAGACAATTACAGCATTGGCCTAATTACACACAAAAAACCACATGCACAGACACACGTCACCTTGCACAGTAAACACACACACACACACACGCACACATGCACGCGCACACACACATACATACACAAGATCAGACACAGACTCTCTCTCTCTCTCTCTCTCTCTCTCTCTCTCTCTCTCTCTCTCTCTCTCCACACACACACAAACACACATACACACACATACATTCTTTCTCTCTCTCTCTCTCTCTTTCTCTCTCTTACACACTCACACACCAACAAACACACACACACACACACACACACACACACACTTTAAGTGCACACGTGTTTTTTGTCTAGTCGGCAAGTTGTGCTGAAAAAACTGTGCGCTAACGTTTATAAACACTCGCAACACACTGTAAAATATAATTAACCGCCATAATAAACAAATATACAAAGAAGTGCATTCATTATAAATATAGCAGCAACTCACACCAGACTTTCTATTAAAAATCAAGATAAAGGGGGGCGCCCTTAGCTCAGTTGGTAGGGCGTCCCCCCCCATGGGCCTCGGCCAGCAGCAGACCCGGTTTCGATTCCAGCCCGCGGTCGTTCTCTGCATGTCACTCCCCTCTCTGCCCCATTTCAACTCTGTCTCTACACTATCAATAAAGCATAAAAATGCCGGAAAAAAAAATATCTTAAAAAAATCAAGATAAGAAAAAGTTAAGATTTTGTTCTAGATCGCAAACTTTATTTGCTATCACTATATTGATTATTTCTAAGTGATGTTGTGTGTGTGTTGGTGTGTGTGTGTGTGTGTGTGTTTTGTGTATGTGTGTTTGTTGGTGTGTGAGTGTGTATGAGAGAGAGAGAGAGAGAGAGGAGAGAGGAGAGAGAGAGAGAGAGAGAGAGAGAGGGAGCAAGAGAGAGAGAGAGAATGTTTGTGTGTAAATAAAAATAATTTAAAGGCTAACATTGTGGCATTATGTGTTGTTGTGTGTTTTCAGGTTGCGAGAGTGAATCCCAAAGACAGCAGCTACCTGTTGAAGGATGACTTCTACAGACACGTGCAGAGAGACTGGCCCGGATACAGTGAGGACGAGAGGGGGGCGATCTGTAGGCTACTGGCTAGGTGGGTGAGAGAGAGAGACAGAGAGAGAGAGACAGAGAGACAGACAGAGAGAGAGAGAGAGAGAGAGAGAGAGAGAGAGAGAGAGAGAGAGAGAGAGAGAGAGAGAGAGAGAGAGAGAGAGAGAGAGAGAGAGAGAGAGAGAGAGAGAGAGAGAGAGAGAGAGAGAGAGAAGAGAGGAGAGAGAGAGAGAGAGACAGATGCACAGACAGACAGATAAACAGACAGATGGACGGACGGACGGACAGACAGACAGACAACAATAATAGACACCATTTTATATTACACATTTCCACTTTCGTATAAACCTATTATTTATTGTTTGTGTATTATTTATAAATTGCCTAATTCTTTCCTTTCTATTGAACAGGAAGTTGCCGCCTCACATCAGCAACTTAAGCAACGCGTCAAGAAATCTTCATGTAAATTCATCGATACCCAAACCCTCAGAGGAGACAACGCTACATCTCAACTCAACTAAAAACCCTGCAGTGGTGAGCGGACATATTGTTTTTCATTTATGTACCAACATTTTTTTATTTATTTTTTTAAATCAAACTGCTGCTTTAAGACCTACTTCACCGGTTGGAATATGAAGGTGTATTGAACTATGAGATCCTATGTAGTATAAATGTGCAAAAAAAGTTGAAATTGGTTCATCCTAGCCTGAGAAAAGGCAGAAAGAGTGTTTTATGGTCTCACTGTCTAACCCTACATTTTTCTTACTGTGACATCACAGTAAGAAAAATGTAGGGTTAGGATTAACAGGACAGCTGGGCCAAGGGAAGACTGAGGGAAGACTGAGGGAAGAAAAACCTCATTCATTATATTATAATAGTTATTTTATAATGATAGAACGCCGGTTCCGTATGGGTGAAGTATTCCTTTAAACAAATAGGCTACAATTGAAGTATAAATAGGTATTGTCCGAAAATCAAATTTGGGAAAGGTATCAAAAATTGGATAGCGCCCAACCTTAGTGTTAAAAAATGTTTTCTACACATTTGTACATATATTGTATGTAGTTTGACAGGTTGAAACTTGTTTCTACGGTTAAAGCTGGGGTATGTGATTTCTGATTGGTCAAAGTTAACATGAGCTGTACACTTTGACCAATCAGAGCGAGGCTCCGATTCTCTGTTCTTATTGGCTGTTAGGACTGTCCATTCACTTTGGCACGACTTTGTTGGTGTAGAGCGTGTTAGGGAGGGAACATAGGGGAGGGAGCAAAGAGAACAAGTGGAGCGGTTGAGGTATTTGGATTCGAATCTCTATCCCAACTACCATTTTCTCCCCAAATCCTCCACCCCAGCTTTAAGAAGATATAAATGCACAAGTGATACATTTCAAAAACATATATTTATATTTTTTTTTTATCAGGGACAACGCACATTGATTGAATATGTCATAAATGTTGTTTGTTGTGTCCTTGGGTAAGACACTTCACCCACCTTGCGTGAATGTTTATGATTGCTGTATGTTTGAGGTGGTGGTCGGAGGGGCCGTAGGCGCTGAATGGCAGCCACGCTTCCGTCAGTCTGCCCCAGGGCAGCTGTGGCTACTATGGTAGTTTACCACCACCAGTATGACTGTGTGTGAATGAATGGAACCTGGAACCCTGTAAAGCGTCTTTGAGTGCCTTGAAAAGCGCTATATAAATCCAATCCATTATTATTATAAATATTCATTCTCATTTTCTTCTCCCTCTCACAGAAACGTCCAGTGCCTTTTGATTCCATGGACAGATTAGCTGCTAAGAGACAGAAGCTTGTGGATCACAGGTTGCAACAACAACATCCGCCCAACGCAAACGGACATTTAAACAACAACAACAACAACACACACAATGTCGTCACCACTCCTTCTTCCCTCAACCCCAGTTTCCACACAAAGACTGAGTTTCAGCGCACAAGCACAGTACACACTCAGATCCAAAATGGCGGCATATCAGGAAGTCACAGCAGTGGCTCAAATCTTTCACACAATCTTTCTAGTATCTCGGAAAAGGATCAAAAAATTCAAAACATTCACCAACAAGCGCCCAAGGGAGGGGACATTCACTCGGACTGCACTGT
>CM047505.1:32287765-32305265 GCA_026122265.1 Ammodytes dubius | reverse complement strand
GGGCACATTGAAATTTGGCTTTTAGCATATCCCCTCTCTCAAGTTTTACACATACATAATAATAATTAATATAACATACAGCTCTGGAAATAATGAAGAGTCCACTCCAAATGTTCAGTGTCTCTCGTTTTACTATTTATAGGCATATGTTTGAGTAGAATGAACATTTTGGTTTTATAATATAAACTACTGACAACATTTCTACCAAATTCACAATAGAAATATTGTCATTTAGAGCTTTTTCAATAAGTAATGTAGAGATGAAGATTGAAGAAAAATCCAGACTGGTCTCTTAATTTTTTCTAGAGCTGTATATAAGGCACAAGTGAGTGAGTGACATTTGAGTATTATTGGACATTACTATGCATGAAATACCCTCAAATTTGTGTTTCGTGTTCAAATGTTAAAAAATAATTTGAAAAAAACAAATAACGAAAAAATTGTGGATCGCAATAAATGCTGAGGTGTTATTTCATGCAGCTGAATTAATTTGTAAATTTGTATTTATTTGTGTTGTAGATAATGGAAGGCCAAATACTAGAAAAGTACAACAAGTATCGAAAGGTGAGTCAACAACAATCATGACAGCAACATGACACACACACACACACACACACACACACACACCAACAAACTGCAAAAAAAACGTTATTTACAAAAGTATAACTACAAAAATTAATTATATCTCAATATAGACAAATAACACAGGTTAATACTCAACCAAATTAATATTTGGATTGCTAATATGTGTATAAATTCACTAATGTGAATAGTGAATAAATTAAGAAATTGGTGTTGGTGTACAAACAATGTAAGAGATATGTGTAAAGAAATGACTGAGACAATACGCACCATGACGTTAAAGACCTACTTCACCGGTGGGAATATGAAGGTGTATTGAACTCTGAGATCTATTTAGTATAAATGTGCAAAGAAAATTGAAATTGGTTCATCCTAGCCTGAGAAAAGGCAGAAAGAGTGTTTCATGGTCTCACTGTCTAACCCTACATTTTTCTTACTGTGATGTCACAGTAAGGGTTAGGATTAATAGGACAGCTGGGCCAAGGGAAGACTGAGGGAAGACTGAGGGAAGAAAAACCTCATTCATTATATTATAATAGTGATTTTATAATGATAAAACGCTAGTTCCGTATGGGTGAAGTATTCCTTTAATAACAGCGAGGAGATGGATTTCTGCACTGTGAAATGCAAAGACTCTGGCAACACCTGCAGAGGAGGGAAGACAGCAACATTTTAAAAGTGGTTGCAGAATAATCAGAAAAATGACAGCCCCTTAAAGTCAAAACTATAACAAAAATGTTGGCACAGCCAACCAATCGCATAACGTTTGGTCGTGACGTATGTAATGTGCCAGCTTCTGACTACAACTGAAACTGGCGCACGACCTCAACGTCATTGTTCTCAGCCACTCCCTCTGTTCGCTGATTGGACCGGTAAAACTCTACCGGAGAAAACCCACTAATATACGGCAGACCCAGACTGACTGACTACTGAAGGGAAATGAAAATTGAGCAGAAGTAGGTGTGCAGTGCCAGGCTAACTTTCTCTCTCTCTCTCTCTCTCTCTCTCTCTCTCTCTCTCTCTCTCTCTCTCCCCTCTCTCTCTCTCTCTCTACAGAAGTTCCCCGGATATCGGGAAGAGAAGAAACGGTGTGAATATCTCCACGAGAAACTGTCCTTCATCAAACAGCTCATAACAGAATATGACATCGCTCAGTCCTCTTCGTAGCATCGGCTCCGGCCTTTTCCTGACTAACCCTGCGTTCCAAAACTCATACTCTTTATTTTCTCTATTCTACATACTAAATCTGACCATAAAAAGAATCTAGTTAGGATGCAGTAGGCATACTATTGGGACATACTTTTACTCTTTTATTTCATCATAACATTGCGCCCTGATGTTGCCTCTTGCTTTTATATCCGTCACATCCCCGTTTGTTTAAATATGGAGGCTCTGTTGATGTGACGTCACTTCAGGTGCGCACCGGATTGTGGGTCAGAATCGCCCCCAAAAAGGATGCTGATTCCAACACTAAAAATCTCGGCCGGATGTAGTAGACATGCGGGTCTTTCTATCCATCCTAAATCTGGCCACAAGAATCGAGACATACTAAATCTTTTTTCTACCGTACTAAATAGTAGACAGTATGCGATTCGGAACGCAGGGATATTTTTTATATGGAAGCCATTTTCTATTTTAAAATGGTGGCCCAAAAAATAATCGTTTTTTTTTATTGAGAATAATATAAAAGGTCTTGGATGAAACTGAAATACCTATTATAAAAGATATAGTACTATAGAAAGGACTACAATTGACAACGTACACACAGATATTTTCTTCAACTTCTAGTGGGACCACGGATAATGCTGTGCAAACTAAAGATTTAAAACTATTGTAGGTTGTTTTATAGTATCTGTACATTTATACTTTTTCTAAGTTATAATTTTTTTTTATTTTTTTTCAAGATTATTTTTTCAAGCTTTTATCAGACAGTAGAGTTGAAATGAAAGTGTACTATTTATCCACACAGACCCATATGGTTAGAGATACTTGCTAACATTTCTAAAGTAAACTAGCTCAATCGCATGAGAAATTATAACTGGAAAATATAATATTCAAATGAACGTCATCAAAAATCTGCTACATTCCAGTACACTGAAGTATGTGCTCTCTCCCAAATGCACTTGATTTTAAAGTATTTATTTACCGCACCACTTTGCTTTGAATGAGAAGGCCTGTGTTCGAAAAGCCCTACTAACATCCTACTCATACTAAAAGCCCTACTAATGTCCTACTCATTCTAAAAGTTCTACTAATGTCCTACTCATACTAAAAGCCCTATTAACATCCTACTCATACTAATTTTGACGTCAATTTGAGTATGTTGTGGTTGTGTAAGCGAGTTTGTGTAGGCGAGAAATGGCCGGATGAGAACTAACTTCCGGGAAGATTTTGTGTATGGATCGATAGGTTCCTTTTCCTACTCAACCGCCCCACAATGCATTGCGTCTTTTCAAACGGCATTGATTTTTTTTTTATATATTATTTATTGCTTCTGTATACTTCAGTGTAAACAGTCCGACGAACCTCACATACACAATGGATGGTTAAGTAGATAGTATGTAGTATATACATGTTGAGTATGTAGGAGGGAGGACGTTTGTAGGGCTTTTAGTATGTAGTATATACATGTTGAGTATGTAGGAGGGAGGATGTTAGTAGGGCTTTTAGTATGTAGTATATACATGTTGAGTATGTAGGAGGGAGGAAGTTAGTAGGGCTTTTACAACACAGCCTATGTTTAAAGGACCAAAAAACAAACTTCGTATTAATTTCCTTCACATAACTATCACTGTATTGACTTCGTAAATAAGGCACAAAGTCTATATTTAAAGTATTTAAAATTCTCTTTTTCGCCCCCATGTTAGGACTACTGATGTATTTATTTTAAGCCAATTTTAGGTTAAAGTGTTACCCTGCGTTCCAAATCACATACTCTTTCTTTTTACTACACTACATACTAAAGTACAGAAGAGTTTTAGGGCCACTGGAGAGAACAAAACAATCTGATAAGGCAGATTTTTTTCATTATGTCGAGAAATGTCAAGAACAAAAGACAAATAGGCTACTTCAAAATGCTATTGGAGTTAGTGGGGCATTTATGTATTTTCAGCATACTACAATTGATGTGCATGTATTGGGACATCCTAAATCTTTTTCTGGCGTACTGAATAGTGTGGAAGTATGGGGATTGGAACGCAGGGATAATTCACCCGTGGGTCACTGATTTTGATGGCAAATATCACTGATTTTGACCGAATATTTCTTAGAAAATCACTTAAAAAAATGTTTTAATCTGTGCAAGTCTTAATTTATACAACTTCAATGACATAATTATTTTTGTTAAAATGTTGATTTTCATAAGTTTTTTTTTCTTCGTTTTTTTTCCGCAATTATTATTATTTTATTTTTTTGGGCTATTGTTTAATATTTCCAAGATGTTTTTAATGATTTTATTTTATTATTGTATGTATATTTTTTTTATTGTACTCGATACCTGCTGAAGGGAAAGGTTTAGTCACAAAGGGGAAGAGAAGAGAAGAGAAGAGTGTGCGCTTTATAAACTGCATTTTACAAATGTATAAATTATCTTTTCCTGTTGTGCAGAGTTGAAAAGAATAAAAAAAAACATCAAAGAGACTTTGGTCTTGAGATTGCATTGTGTGTGTGTGTGTGTGTGTGTGTGTGTGTGTGTGTGTGTGTGTGTGTGTGTGTGTGTGTGTGTGTGTGTGTGTGTGTGTGTGTGTGTGTTTAATATTATGTATTCTTTATTTGATTTTAACCCTGTGAAGCACCTTGAGTGGCCCTGTGCCTGAAATGTGATCTATAGATAAAATTGCCTTGCCTTGCCTTGCCTTGCCAAATGTGCAGGTAATATATTCTACATCCTTCGTTGATCTTCACTATTCATGTTTTCTTCAGTTGCATTGATGTTGGTCTACTCTGTATATTCATTAGTTTGAGTGCCCACCGCCCGCAGTTCATGGGATTATAAGGCCCTGACAACATATAGGCCTACAGATATAAAGTCAGTCACATTTATTTCTATAGCCCTTTCTAAAACAATATCAGTTGACAAGTCGGGTATGATCAATTGGAAAAAAAATAAAAGGGCTAACATGAAAATTCTAACATGCTTGGAAGTTCATAGTTCATTGGACAGGTGATAAAATAAAATAAAAATAAATAATTTAGCCTATATTTAATTTGTATCATTTTCATTGCCAATTTCTATCGTTTTTTTCAAACAATAACCTTTTAGAAACAGTTTACATTTTATTTAGCTGACGCTTTTATCCAAAGCGACTTTCAAGCGCATTCAACAATGAAGGTCACTCAGAACAATAACAATCACGCAAGTAGCCTACTATAGCTTCAAATAAACCAAACTACAAAGTGCTAGGCTACATAAAAGTGCTACATGGAGATGTAACAAGTGCAATTTATTTATTTATTTATTTATTTATTTATTTATTTATTTATTTATTTATTTATTTATTTATTTATTTATTTATTTATTTATTTATTTATTTACTTATTTATTTATTTATTTATTTATTGTTATTCAAAGTGCAGTCTGAAGAGGTTTTAGAGTTTACTTTGGTAAAATGCGAATAATCTGGATTAAAATGTATTTATTACCAACATTTTGTTTTATTTTATTTTATTTTATTCATTGACGGCGAGGAGCTCCCTTCCTGTGATCTCCATGGATACGCTGTTGTCATGACGACATGGACACACTTTAGCTTTAGCATCCTACGTTGCGGAAGCTACTGTGACAGTCACTTACTTCATAAACTTTGGCCAAATTAAGGTAAAAACCGCGGATAAATAATGTTAAATTACATGACATTTCAAAGTTATGTAGTTTGTTATATTCCCTGCTGTCCAAAGCTCTCTATAAGTTTATAACTGAGTATGTTTTATATTATTTATATACTATCTATGTCGTAGGTATGTCGTAGAAGCTAGTGTTAGCTAATAGCTACCGTGTGTTGACACGTTTAGATAGTGAGTAAGCTTTTCTGTTTTTTTCCTCAAAGCGAAAGTTAACGCTTACAGAAAACAGCTTAACTCGCTATCTTTACTCTATTTTGTCTGATATATATGTGAGCTCGTGGTGTCACAGTATATTCAAGGAATATGCTGCATAATATGAAGTCAAAAACTGCTGAAAAAATGTAGTGAGTGCAAATGCGTTGATACTTGAAATGTTTTTTGATAATAACAGCAACTTCAGTACGTCTTCCACCTCTGTTTAGATGTATGCATGATGGTTACAACTCCTTTTAGATCGACAATTCCCCCCGTTTCTTGCTTAATATAATATTGCATTAGCAGGTTACAGAAAACACAATACTTTAGTCTAAAATGTAAAATGATTTGGTCGTAGGATGGACACCAGAAAATGTTCCTCACACTCAGACACATGGGGAAAGAACGCACCGACTGTGGAGCTGTCCATTGCAGCACAGGTACAGACAGCGTATGGAGTAAAATTGTTTTTTTTACTGTATATTTGTTTTTATTATGTGTTGTAATCAGGGCGCCATTGAAAAAGAAAGCTTGCTCTAAATGACCTTCACTGAGTAAATAAAGGTTAAAGGTGCAGTGTGTAATATGACATCATCAAGAAAGTTCTACAACAAGCAACACTCCCTGGGTAACCCCAACCCTTTAGAATAATAACAGAAGCTACAGTGGCCTTCAAGGACAAGAACAATTCAAAAAAAATTAACAATGCACCTGATGACATTTCAACTATGACACTTTCAAGATGGCGGCACTAGGCCTTGGTCCAAAATATGCAGAAATATGGACATATATGAGACCCTTTCTAAGGAAAATCTGCTAGGAAATAAAACCCAAAATTCTACACACTGCAGGTTTAATGTACAGTAAAGTCTACATACAAATACAAGTGTCTTGGTATAATATTGGTGCATACAATTACCATGGAGAAAATAAGGGGCAAAAAAACCAAGTACTGCAAAGTCAAGAAAATGTATTCTCTACAATAAAAAATATTAAAGACAAAACTTCAGGTGGCATGTAAGCCATAGTTTCTTAAATGTAAATGTAATTGTACTTTATTTATACAGCCCTTTACAACAGTCCTTTCGGTGTACCAAAGTGCTTTACAGGATTGAGCAAGATAAAACACGATAAGATAAAATCAAACAAGACAAAATCAAACAAGATCAAAACAAGATAAGATAAAGATCAAAGTGTCATCACGCTACTGTGTATTAAAAGCCATCCTGAATAAATAGGTTTTTAGCCTGGATTTAAAGAGGCCCAGGTCAGAAATGAGACGCATGTCAGTGGGGAGCTTATTCCAGAGCCTGGGGGCAGCAACAGAAAAGGCTCGGTCACCCCAGCGCTTGTATCTTGACCTGGGCACTTCCAGCAACAGTTGATCGGTACACAAATAAAAATAACTTTGTCTGTCTCCCTCAGCTCCCTGATGGCACCAGCTGTGTGTGTTGTTCCGCTGACGGTCTGTACCTCTGTCTGGGTCATTCTCGCGGTCTGTCTCTGTGGAGCTCTGCTTCTAAAAACAGGTTTTCATCATCATACTGTTATTTATTCTTCACATTTACAGCATTCTACACATTTTTATACATAGCTGCGGAAAAAAATAAGAGACCATTTTGAATTTTTTTAAATCTTCATCTCTACATTACTTATTGAAAATGCTCTTAATGACAAAAAAATGTATTGGAATTTGGTAGAAATGTTGTCAGTAGTTTATCTAATAAAACCAAAATGTTCATTCTACTCAAACATATGCCTTTAAATAGCAAAACGAGAGACACTTAACATTTGTGTTCATAAGTGGTCTCTTTATTTTTTCCAGAGCTATATATTTTATGTATATTTTACCACCGGTATGACTGTGTGAATGAATGGAACCTGGAACCCTGTAAAGAGCATTGAGTGCCTAGAAAAGCACTATATAAATCCAATCCAATCCATTCTTCTTCTTCTTCTTCTTCTTCTTCTTCTTCTTCTTCTTCTTCTTCTTCTTCTTCTTCTTCTTCTTCTTCTTCTTCTTCTTCTTCTTCTTCTTCTTCTTCTTCTTCTTCTTCTTCTTCTTCTTCTTCTTCTTCTTCTTCTTCTTCTTCTTCTTCTTCGGTGCAGAAAATATATAATAAAATACACAAGAGACAGAAAATAATAACAATGTGACCCGCTGTCTGTCTGTCTCTCTCTCTCTCTCTCTCTCTCTCTCTCTCTCTCTCTCTCTCTCTCTCTCTCTCTCTCTCTCTCTCTCTCTGTGGAGTTCTTCTTCTATGGAGTGTGTCGCTGAGTGGCTTCAGGACTCTGTGGAAATCACTTCCATTCACATCAGCAGAATGACTGATGAGGCCTATCTGCTAGGCTCCGTGGATGATATGGGTGAGTGTTTATATTGTGTGTGTGTGTGTGTGTGTGTGTGTGTGTGTGTGTGTGTGTGTGTGTGTGTGTGTGTGTGTGTGTGTGTGTGTGTGTGTGTGTGTGTGTGTGTGTGTGTGTGTGTGTGTGTGTGTGGTGTGTGTGTACTAGCTCATACTGTGATAAAGGTGTACCGGTAATCAATATCTCCTATCCTCCACCTGTCCGTACTGTGTGTGCACTGAAAAAACAATCTGGTGTTAATACTTAGCCTAGGCTCTGTAAACTGGTGTCTAAACAAAGAGGGCCCACTGTAGCTAAAACATTTCCTTTTACAGAGACTAGGCTTTGTTTTAACACTGGATTTATTGTTCAGCCCCCACACAGTACAGACAGGTAGAGGATCAAGAGGGGTTATTCACAGATTTTGACAAAAAGGGTTGTCCAGATTCGCTGACTCTACCTACCTAGTACTCTAGCATAAACCTATGTGTAGTAGATTTTTTTCTTTTCTTATTGCTCAATCGCTCTGGCAATGTTTACGTCAATTTTTTCATGCCAGTTAAGACCGAATTAATTGAATAGTCAGGTTTTCGCAAATCAACAAATACAGATTTTGGGGCGACTGTGTCTCAGGTGGTAGAGCGGGTCGGCTGATGATCAAAGGGTTGGAGGTTCGATCCCCGCCCTGCCACCTGTGTCATGGTTGTTGTGTCCTTGGGCAAGACACTTCACCCACCTTGCCTCGTGTGAATGTCGATAGTTAGCCTGCTATCGGTGTATGAATGTGTGTGTGAATGGTAACGTGGGAAAGGAAAACAGGTCTCCCTTGTAAAAGAGTCTTCGGTCTCAATGGGGTTTACCTGTAGAAATAAAGGTTAAGAAGATTGTCATTCATTCGCACACTGACATCAGTTGCCGTCTTCCCTCCTCTGCAGGTGTTGCCAGAGTCTTTGCATTTCACGATGAAGAAATCCATCTCCTCGCTGTTATTAACGTCATGGTGCGTATTGTCTCAGTCATTTCTTTACACATATCTCTTACATTGTTTGTACCCAACACCAATTTGTTTAAGAGTGTTATGTTGGGGGCGCCCTTAGCTCAGTTGGTAGGGCGTCCCCCCCATGGAACGCAACCTAATTGTAAAAATCTTTTCACTCTCAGGAAGACGTCAACAGGAGGAGCCTTTGTTTGACCTTTGAACTGTCTGAAGGGGGAGACTACGGAGCGGCATCGTTCAGCTGTAAGTACACTTAACTTTCCCTGTGTTCCAAATCACATACTCTTTCTCTTTACTACACTACATACTAAAGTACAGAAGAGTTTTAGTCTTTTTACTACACTATATACTAAAGTACAGAAGAGTTTTAGTCTTTTTACTACACTACATACTAAAGTACAGAAGAGTTTTAGTCTTTTCACTACACTACATACTAAAGTACAGAAGAGTTTTAGTCTCTTTACTACACTACATACTAAAGTACAGAAGAGTTTTAGTCTTTTTACTACACTACATACTAAAGTACAGAAGAGTTTTAGGGCCACAGACAGGAGAGAGAAAAAAAAATCAGATAAGGAAGATTTTTTTTTTCAATATGTTGAGAAATGTCAATAATAAAGGCGAATACTCCAAAATGCTAGTGGGGTTAGTGGGGCATTTATGTATTTTCAGCATATTACAATTGACCTGCATGTATTGGGACATCCTAAATCTTTTTCTGGCATACTAAATAGTAGGGAAGTATGGGGATTGGAACTCAGGGTTTGTGTTTAGGCTGTGTTTACTTTGTGATTTTAACTAAAGATTTCACAAAGACTTTTAAATTTTTATTATTTAATTTTTATTATGCCTACTATTTTTTTTTAAGATAATTTTTTGGCATTTTTAAGCTTTATTAGACAGTACTGAGTTGAAATGGGGAGACAGAGAGAGAGAGAGAGAGAGAGAGAGGATGACCTGCAGTAAAGGTTCACGGGTCGGATTTGAACCCACGACCACTGCAACGAAGGCCAGAACTGATATGGCACGCGCTCTCTCCACTACGCCACCAGAGCGCCCCATGTATAACGCTTACTTTTGTTTATATTGCTGTATATGTTCACTTTCTTATTGTCTATTATGTATTTTTTTTTTTTTTTTTTTTTTTTAGATTTTTTTTTTTTGCATTTTTATGCTTTATTGATAGTGTAGAGACAGAGTTGAAATGGGGCAAAGAGGGGAGTGACATGCAGAGAACGACCGCGGGCTGGAATCGAACCCGGGTTCGCTGCTGGCCGAGGCCCATGGGGGGGGGGACGCCCTACCAACTGAGCTAAGGGCGCCCCCATGTCTGTTTTTTTTGTTTATTTTTTTACTTTACTCTGTAACCCTGGTTTTAAAACGTTACTTACCTAATTACTTACTAACTTTCTAATACCTATTCTATACTTGATGTATTTTAATCTTGCCGTATTTCATGCCCCCCTGTAAAGCACTTCTTTGAATGGCCTTGTGTCTGAATTGTGCTTTAGAAATTCACTTGCCTTGCCTTGCCTTGCCTTAACTTACTTACATGCTACCAGGTAACGGTGCAGTTTGGCTGGAGGTCTATCAGTTCCCTGTAGAAGCCTGGCTGAAAGAGTTGGAGACTGCACAGGCACAAAAACAGGTATTTTGAGTATTTCAAGTCTGGATGTTTGATTTATTGCCTAAAATGGCGCCTCAGTGTTTTTAGAATCGCCTTTTTCATCAGCTTTGAAGCCAAAATATTTTAAACAAAACATAAAAATAAAAAATAAAAGTTAATTTATTTTTTATTATTATTCCAAATGCAGTATAGTAACTTTTTGGATACTGTTTGTAGACCTAGGTTGCGTTCAGAATCGCATACTCTTTCTTTTTTCTATTCTACATACTACATCCAACGATAAAAATAATCTAGTTAGGATGCAGTAGGCATACTATTGGGACATACTTTACTCTCTTATTTCATCATAACATTGCGCCTTGATCTTGCCTCTTGCTTTTATATCCGTCGCATCCCCGTTGTTTTCATATGGAGACTTCATCGATGTGACGTCACTTCACGTGCGCACTGGATTGTGGGTCAGAATCGCCAAAATAGGATGCAGTTTTCAACACTAACAATCTTGGCCGCTTGAAGTAGGACATCCGGGTACGTCTAACCATCCTAAATCTGGCCACAAGAATCGGGACGTCCTAAATCTTTTTTCTACATACTATATAGTAGATAGTATGCGATTCGGAACGCAACCTTAGTAACATCTTCCCTCCTCCTAACTGTATAGCATTTTCCCCACTTTGTTGTGGGGAGGAAAACTTTGTCTTGACTACTGTTAAAGGAATTATTTTATTAAACAATTCAAGTGTTTGTAATAAAGAGAATCGAGTCAGGCAGGTTTCAAAACAGGTGAGGTTTTTACTTGCAACAGCTGATAGCAAGGGTTCGATCTGGACGTCACACAAGCACAAGTGTGGCATCAAGATTGAGACAACGAAATGAACAGTGTACAGGGTTTTAAGCATGAAAAAGGTGTATGCGAAAATACACTAGGTTTGTGTGTCCAGGGTCCTTGAGTTCCTTGCAAGATGAGTTTTAATTGCGCATTGTATGTTATTCTTCATACAATGTCTAAGAAAGAAGGGAGTCTCTTCTCTCTCTCCAAGGATGTAATAACTCATACATTGCAATCAGGCACATACATCATACATCTGTATAGAGCCATAATTTTAGTAGGCTCTTAAGTTTAGTAGGATAAAGTTCACAGCAAGACAGTATGTAATGTGTTACCTTCATCAAAATGTTATAATATACAATGAAACAAAGTTTTGTTGACAACTACAATAAATGCTATTTTATCTTCATTTAGGTATTTATTTATTTGCACACACTCAACACACTCAACAAATACATTAACACATGTAAAGATTAAAAGAGTATGTGCTGGAGAGGTCAGAAACCCGAATGGGCTTATCGAGTGACCTCACCAGGTTACATATAAACACAAAAAATATATTAAAATCTGCTGCCAGATACAAACTAGATGAATAACTATATTTTTTGTAAGAAAAAAACTAGAAAGATTTTTTTTGTTTTGTTTTTTCAGGACGAAAACTCATCAGAGGATTCGGATGTGAAATGGTCTCCTGTTGCTATGGTGTTTAAAGTCAAACCACCCAATGTTCCTGCAGGTAATAATTTCAACAGGAGCAAAACAACAATTAGAAATATATTGTTTGTGGTTTAATGTATAATTAAACACAACAGTCGGTGTCTCTATGTGATTATATTCTGTGTAATCTGTCGCTTTAATAACAAAAATGGTTCAACAGTTTTTTTTAAATGCTTATTTTTTATTGTCCTTTTAAGCTGCTCCATCTTCCCTTTTTGAATAATACAATTCATTTAATTTTTCATTTAACTTTTATTTATCCTCGAGAGACCAATTGAGGGGTGACTCTCATTTTCAATGACGTCGAGTTCAAACAAATTCAAAGGAAAAACAACAATACATTAACAATATTCAACGCAAATACATCAAATACACAACAACAGGTGAAGAGAAAAACAATTGAAACATTTACACAGTGGTGAAGATTAAGTGGCAGCAATTAAAATGAAATGGGTGAAAGTACAATATAGCCTAATTAAAACAGTTACAGGTAGAGTTTGGCAGATGATGTGTATATATGTGTACGTGTACTAATTCGAAGTGTATACTGTATGTGTTTATTTGATTGTCAATTTCCTTGATTGTGCTTTTGTTTCCCCCCGTCAAAACACATTGATATTGTTTTTAAAGGTGCTATACACAAAAATTAAGTTTTTATTTCTGCCCCTTTACAGGCACGTCGTTGGATATCTTACAGATGAGCGACTTTTTGACCCATTCTCTTGGTTTGAATGGAGATGACAACGGCAGCCATCAACAGGAGGAAGAGTCTGCTAGTACAAACCAAAGCACAAGGTACAATACAGCGTGTGTGTGTGTGTGTGTGTGTGTGTGTGTGTGTGTGTGTGTGTGTGTGTGTGTGTGTGTGTGTGTGTGTGTGTGTGTGTGTGTGTGTGTGTGTGTGTGTGTGTGTGTGTGTGTGTGTGTGTGTGTGTGTGTGTGTGTGTGTGTGTGTGTGTGTGTGTGTTTGTGTGTCTTTGTTTGCGTGTCTTTGTTTTATTGTACAAAAAAAAAAAGAGAAATACTATTGATGCCCGACTTTCCAATTTAGAATAGAAATATTTACATAGAAAAAATATGTAGTATAAGTTAAGTGTAAAAAAGAATGTGCTTAATGCTGCAGTATATATAGCCTAGCAATACAAGTCTAAACACTATAGTAGTATGAATAATAAGTAAATAATTATGAAAATTATACTACATTAAATGTACTTATGGATATTATAATTACTTTCTACAAAATCTGCTAGGAAATAAAACCCAAAATTCTACACACTGCAGGTTTAACGTAATACATTTTTGCCCATAATGTAAAGTGGGGGTGTTTGTGTGTTTCTGTAGAAATAAACAATATATTTTTTTTTTCTCAAATGGCACTGGAAAAAAGAGTATGATATATATAATATGTACAGTTATAAAATGTTATGAAATATCCATGATTAAAAAAAATTGCCATTTCAAATTAATTTTCTAATCTCTTTCAGATTTTGCTCCCACCACTTCCTGCTGCCTTATGGTCAGTTGCCAGGAGACAGCAAAGCAAAGTCTCTGCTGGGTTTGTAACAATATACAGTATAATAATAATCTACATTTAAAGGTGCAGTGTGTAATATGACATCATCAAGAAAGTTCTACAAAGTTCTAGAATGCAACGCTCCCTGGGTAACCCCAACCCTTTAGAATAATAACAGAAGCTACAGTGGCCTTCAAGGACAAGAACTATTCTAAATTTTAAACAATGCACCTGATGACATTCCAAATATGACACTTTCAAGATGGCGGCACTAGGCCTTGGTCCAAAATATGCAGAAATATGGACATATATGAGACCCTTTCTAAGGGAAAAAATGATAATTCAAAACATTTTTTTAAGCTATTATACACTAAATTAAATGTACTTATGGATATTATAATTACTTTCTACAAAATCTGCTAGGAAATAAAACCCAAAATTCTACACACTGCAGGTTTAAGGACTCAGATGGTCCACTCACATCCAACATACACACACACATAAAACACATTAAAATACATTACTCAATAAAATACTGTACTAAAATAGGTGCACGCTATCATGCCAATGCTTTCGAAGCCTGGATGTGAACCTATAGCCCATCATAGGGTTGGTTAAGGCTATAATGATGCTATTTTCTGATAAATCCAATCGACACATGAAATTGAACATTAACCGTATGAAGGGTCCACGGTGTTTGAAATGAATTTTGATGATTAAGAATAATGTATAATCACATCAAGGTCTTTGAAGTACTTTGTGTTGCCTTGGCATAATAAAAAAATAAATTAAACCAGATTGAGATTTAATTAGCAGATTAAAAAATTCCTAGAGTTGTTATCCCTTATATTCATTCAAGACTGCATTGCTTCAATTAAAGGTGCAGTGTGTAATATGACATCATCAAGAAAGTTCTACAAAGTTCTAGAATGCAACACTCCCTGGGTAACCCCACCCCTTTCGAATAATAACAGAAGCTACAGTGGCCTTCAAGGACAAGAACAATTCTAAATTTTAAACAATGCACCTGATGACATTCCAACTATGACACTTTCAAGATGGCGGCACTAGGCCTTGGTCCAAAATATGCAGAAATATGGACATATATGAGACCCTTTCTAAGGGAAAAAATAATAATTAAAAAAAAAAATTCAGCTATTATGCACTAAATGAAATGTACTTATGGATATTATAATTACTTTCTACAAAATCTGCTAGGAAATAAAACCCCAAATTCTACACACTGCAGGTTTAATGTTATAATTAATTGCAAACCTTTTTCTCAACAGGACTGCCGGTCGCTGTGTGTGTGTGGTGGAGCGGAACCCAAAATCTTCTTCAATATTTACTGCAAAGACCACTGAAACAGAAACAGGGTATTTAATGTTTCGCTATGAATCGTCTTCACAATTGTGCTATAGAAATAAACGTGCCTTCTTTTCTCTGAGCTACAGTAGATCTATATATATATAGTGGGTCGGTACATCCCTCTAAATAAGACTTACATTATATTGTTTTTCTCCCTTCTTTCCTCATAGCTACAGTAGACTTGGAGCCGATGCCGGACGTGTTGTGGCCGAGTGCAAAGGAGATCTTGTGTTCTGCCGTTAGCGCATGTAGCCGCTACGTAGCTCTCGGCCTCCAGGACGCTATGGTCTGTGTGTGGGACAGAAGGACAGGTGAGTGAACCCTATGGCAGTATAGTCAGATTGCTGACTACCATCGCATCAAATATGTATAAAAAGACAAAAGTCTGTTTTATTACATATTCTCATTATAACTTATATATAACTTATATAAAAGACCCGTCCGAGTACTCCTTTATCTCATTCATTACGTATAAATGAATAAGTAAAAGTGTGCCGTATAGTTCCTCGAAGGCACCTTTAATCTAATATTAAAACATGTGCAAAAGTGGACTGGGCTCATTTAAAAAAATAAGAAAACCTGTGTTATAACCGCACCGCCTGATTTGGTGTGAATGTAATATTATATTCATAAATATGTTTTAATTAGTTTATAATCACTTAATCTTAGAAGGAGCTTTTTATATTTACATAAAATATTGCACCACCGCCATGTTTCTACAGTAGCACAGAACGGACAAACTTAACGGCCTTACACGTTTTAAGCACCGAAACATGCACATAACCACCACGCACATTAAAGGATGATTAAAGGGATTTTTACTGCACAGAAGTTGTGGTCTGTTTGACGTCGTTCTCTTGTCTCTTCCCCTCAGCGTCGCCCCTCTCGGTGGTCTTACTCTCAGACACAGACGGCTCATTCTTCAGGATCCAGTTTGTGAACGAATGTCCCGAATCTGCTGACGATTCCCAGACGGTTACAATCAGTCTCTTACTGATGTGTAAAAGTGGAGCGATTCACACAGTCACCACCGGACGAGGGACGCAAACCAGCACAAGGCAACTCAAAGACAGGTTAACTGGATTTCACGTCTTTACATGTTTCCAAAAAAATATATATATAATAATAATTTGCATTTGTTACATATCCATGTAGCACTTACGTGTGTCACTTTGTAGTTTAGTTTATTTGAAGCTATAGTACTGACATGATTCCTGTTGTTCTGAGTTTGTACCTTCATGGTTGAATGCACTTAATGGAAGTCACTTTGGATAAAAGCGTCAGCTAAATAAAATGTAATCACATTTTTTTCTTGTCAATCCTACATATCCTCAAAATATAATTAAAGGCATTGAATAAGCTACTCTAAAAAATAAGGCATTAAAATGTCTTAAATGTTGGAATTTGAACAGTTAATCTGGACAACGCACAGATCAACCTGATCTGATATGGTTATAGATTTTGGGGATTTTTTTGTTTTGTTTTGTCTGTTTTGTTATGTAAATGATTTGATATAAAATAATGACAAGTTTAAAAAACCTTTTTTTCCACTTTTGGAGAAGTCATTTTTGCATGCTAAATGTTCTCTAACTCAAAGTAATTTATGTTTTTTTCTTCAGTTTTGTTTACTGTAAAATCGGTCTTTTTTATTAAAAAAATGTTATTCTGAGGAACCCTGTAAATGCAACCATATTGTATAAGACTAAAACATTTGAACGCACAATTTATTTTCTCTGTACAGGCCTAAAGACAGCGGGGATCTCATCACTGTTATCGCATCAGTGCCGTTCCTGCCCAGCTTGGTAGGAACACTCAAGTTATTAATACATCTTTTAAAACTCTTAAAAGGTGGAGTCAGTGATTCTGTGATGTGGCCCCCTTTGTTTACATACCCTTTGTTTACATGCCTCGCACACACAGTAAGTAAAGGTAGAGGATTGTGAGGAGATATTCACTGTTTTTGATAATCATGATTTTGACAACAAGCATTCTCCAGAATCACTGACTCCACCTTTAAAACAAAAGGCATTTCTGTAGAATGTATACCAGATTTTTCTTGAATCTTCATCTCTACATTACTTAATGAAAATGCTCTTAAATGACAACAAATGTATTGGGATTTGGTAGAAAGTTGTCAGTAGTTCATATTATAAAAACAAAATGTTCATTCTACTCAAACATATGCCTATAAATAGTAAAACGAGAGACACTGAACATTTGGAGTGGTCTCTTAATCCAGAGCTATAAATACAATATATTATTATTATTTTTCTTTTTGTTTTAGTCTCTTGTGATGCAAAGGAATGGAAACTTGTTCCTCCGAGATGTAACCAGCCAATCGACTGTTTGCCTCCTGACTCCGCCCACGTCTCACCTGATTGGTTCTCCCTGTAATCCTGTTTACGCTCTCAACGCCACCCTGCAAACTCTCTTCATACAAGGTAAACGTTCTACATCATTAAGCAAAAGTTAAAAGAAATCAGT
>CM047505.1:32280265-32282765 GCA_026122265.1 Ammodytes dubius | reverse complement strand
TATATTCAATTGATATGGACCAAACTTATTTAAGGTTCAAGGTATCTTTATTATCCCAGAGGGGCAACTTGATGTACAGCCAGTAATTTCATTTAATCCTACCCCTTTTCCACAGCTCCATAATTAATATAATACATTTTCTGTATGTATCAGGATTATATAAATATCTCCTCTTCTTATATCAACTTATATGATGGTACACTGATCAACTTTGGGCTTTAAACTATCGACAGAGAACTTCAACAGCTAATTTTAATTCAATTAATGGGCAGGAAAATGCATGAATACAATAACACATCAAATACAACTAAATACATAACAATAAAACATCAATTAAATTAAATACAATTAAATCAAACTGCATCTTAAGAGTCAAACTGTATTTGAAAGCAGTTTGTTAAAGGTGGAGTCAGTGATTCTGGAGAACGCTTGTTGTCAAAAATCACTTTTTGACATTATACTGTGTGCGCTGTAAGAAATCAAGTGTTTGTACACAACCTATAGGCTCTGTAAACAGGCATTTCGCTAGCTACGTTGGGCCTTTTTTTGTTTACAGAGCCTAGGCTGTGCATTAATAAAAACACAGTAGGGACAGGTAGCAGGTCGTGAGGAGACAGGCCTATTCACTGATGTTGACAACAAGCGTTCTCCAGAATCACTGACTCCACCTTTTAAAGGAATACTTCACCCATACGGAACCAGCGTTCTATCATTATAAAATCACTATTATAATATAATGAATTAGGTTTTTCTTCCCTCAGTCTTCCCTAGGCCTAGCTGTCCTGTTAATCCTAACCCTACATTTTCCCTTTTATGATGTCACACATGGGAAAATGTAGGGTTAGACAGCGAGGCCATAAAACACTCTTTCTGCCTTTTCTCAGGCTAGGATGAACCGATTTCTAAAATGTTTTGCACATTTGTACTACACAGGATCTCAGAGTTCAATACACCTTCATATTTCCACCGGTGAAGTAGGCCTTTTAAGAACACCTAAATTCAGAAAAAACAATAAAAAAAATAAAAAAAATAAGCACAATGAATAAAATACACCATAGGACACTAAAACAACATTAAGGTCTCATACTGGGTTTAAAGCCAAGGAGTAAAAATGGGTTTTAAGACGTGTTTTAAAAATGGGCAGTGACGGGGCCTGTCTAATATGGAGGGGGAGCTCGTTCCCTCACAATTTAAATTACGCCGTTTAAATTTTCTCTGCACCATTTTCCTCTATTAAAAAACGACTTCTCTGTGACTTCGATTCCACTTTACGCATTGCAAAACTCTCTCGAACATTCACACTCGCACATTTCCTCATTGCCAAAGAATTCCCATTATTACACGAGAACGACCCTGTGATAACTGTGTTGCTCTCCAACTCATTTGCATTGTGTGTGGTGGCCGGAGTACTAGCATTGCAAAAAAATAATCTCCCTCACCCGCTTTCGAAAATGAATCGTGAACAGTCCGTATATGATAGGGTCTAAGCAGGCGTTCACAAGCCCAAATATGAACAGAATGTGGGCCAGAGAATCGGACACTTTGCCCTCCAGATCATCGGGAAAGAACCAATACCAAAGGCCCAGGAGGTAATACGGAGTCCAGCAGATTATGAACGAAGACACGATCACGATGCTCATCTTAAGAGTCCTCATGCGAGCTCTGGGGATGTTGTTCTTGGAGCAGCGTAAGTAGACTTCATTGGAACGCACTGGGGAGATGAAAAGAGAGAAAATATAGAACACAATGTAAGAGGCTTGAATGTAAACAAAAAATAAATGATTAAATCTAAGGCGAGACACAGCAGGCAAAAAAAACTTTTCAAGCACTGGCATCGCTGTCACCTTTCTCAAATCTCCATTGGGAGGAGCCCGGTTTCAAATGTGCGCATTATTAGTTAGATATTGTCAAATTTCCATTTTTTTTATTATTATTGCAGAAGGATTTGTTCATATGTTGTTGTGTAATGTAATTTGTTCCTAAAAACATTCTGAATATGCATTTTTAAGACCTGTTTAAAACGTACCGTTGTGTTTGTCGAGGCGCTTGGAGATCTCGCAGAAGATGCGCGTGTATCCAGTGACCATGATGCCGAGCGGCAGCAGGAAGAGGCAGGAGAAGGTGAACATGTTGTAGAAGGTCTCCAGCCAGCGCGACACGAAGCTTCCTCTGGTGGTGCACTGGGTGAAGGACGAGGGCTGCAGGAGGGTCACGCTATGGAAGAGGAACATCTACAGAGGACAGGAGACAGGAGAGGTAGATAATTAATAACTAGGAACATGTTTGAGTGTTTACAGAGCCTAGGAAAATCTGAGAAAGAGAGGAATTAGACAATTAGGCATTTTCACTCATATGAGATAACATTCGATGTCATTTTGAGACACAAAGCTTCCTCTAGTGGTGCACTGGGTGAAGGAGGCGGGATGGACTATAGTCAAGTTATGGAAGAGGAAAATCTGGGGAGGAAAAGGAAAGTTAGTTTACAGAACTGTTTACAGAG
>CM047505.1:32272765-32277765 GCA_026122265.1 Ammodytes dubius | reverse complement strand
TGAGAATCGCCGATTGCCTGTCCAGACTTATCACCACGGTAACAAACGCACACGAATACATTGCCAGCAACTTCAGAAACATCAGCAACCGGCAGGCAACGTCCCCCGCCAGCCACTGCACCGTTATATTCCACACTGCGTCCACCGGCATCACTATGAAAGTCACGAGCAAGTCGGCGATCGTCAAGTTGATGATAAGCACTCGCACGTGGGATTTATTTCGCTTGTCGTCACTGCACGCGGTCCACAACACGGCGAGGTTACAGAACGCCGATATCCCGCATAGGATAAAAGTTATGATCACGCGCACTTTGGCCGCTGTTGTGAATGTGGGAAGCTCCAAAATGGCGTCCGCTGCTGTCCAGTTGCTGTAAAGACTTGAGGATGTATTGCCGCTGCTGCTTGCGTTGTTGAAATGGTGTTGGTTTGTTGTTATGTGGTGGTGATTCATGGTTGCTTCAGATTCACGCATTAGGAGTTGCGTTCATTTTCCGTGGGACATTTTTTCTTGTAGTCCAGGGGCGTCAAAAAGTCTGGAATTAAAAGAAAAAAGAATGTTAGATTGTGTTGTTTTTTTAAAAGATATAATGCGTAGCTTTCTGTCGCCCCCATGAGGAATTCTGAGTAATTACAACAACACTGTCGGTGCATCGCCATCTACATGAGGTAAAGCCTTCAGTGATGGCACATGGATTTTATACCTTCTGCTGTACGTCCAGGTTTTTTTTTCTTAGCAGTAGAATCAACAACTGAAACATTTCTTGGGCTCTTCTTGGGGATTTTTCTGAGCTCCTGCACCAGTGTCAGTGTCAGTTTGTAAACGCTGCCATACTGAGAAATACAGAGAGTTTTGTGGAGCTGATAATAGGCTTAATCAAACTTTGTGTCAACTTGTTTGGCGAAGGCTTGAATGTAACAGACATTCAGTTATATGAAAAAAAGCCACGCACTATAGCTTTAAGTTTTTATTTATATTTTTTGTGACACAACATTTAGTAATATAATAATCTTTTCTTCAGTGTGGATGGATGCTGTGATCTCATATGGATGATTAATGGGTCAATTTGCCCCGAGTCATTGTGTGTATGTGTCTGTGTGTGTGTGTGTGTGTGTGTGTGTTGTGTGTGTGTGTGTGTGTGTGTGTGTGTGTGTGTGTGTGTGTGTGTGTGTGTGTGTGTGTGTGTGTGTGTGTGTGTATGTGTCTGTGTGTGTTGGAGTTTGTGTCTGTGAGTGATGTGAGTGAGTGATGTGAGTGTGTGTGTGTGTGTTGTTGGAGTTTGAAGTGTGTGTGTGTGTGTGTGTGTGTGGTGTGTGTGTGTGTGTGTGTGTGTGTGTGTGTGTGTGTGAGTGAGTGTGTGTGTGTTGGAGTTTGAGAATGTGTGTGTGTGTGTGTGTGTTGGAGTGTGTGTGTGTGTGTGTTGGAGTTTGAGTGTGTGTGTGTGTGTGTGAAGCATAAAGTTGAAATAAATCAACTAGATGCATTAGTCATTCAAACCCATTTGATGAATAACACATTTGCTCATCAAGAGGAAGTAATGTTAAGTATTTGTGGAACGCTCATCTTAGCCTTTTCTGTTCAGCAAATTAATGAGATGGAAAAATGGAGCTAACATGGACTTAATGATCACAGAATGCATCGTATAACCTTCACACATACATGTTTTAGTGACGGTGTGTGTGTGTGTGTGTGTGTGTGTGTGTGTGTGTGTGTGTGTGTGTGTGTGTGTGTGTGTGTGTGTGTGTGTGTGTGTGTGTGTGTGTGTGTGTGTGTGTGTGTGTGTGTGTGTGTGTGTGTGTGTGTGTGTGTGTGTGTGTGTGTGTGTGTGTGTGTAATAGTGCTAATATAAAAGGCAAGGTATTTATTTATAGCACATTTCATACAGAGGCTAATCGACCCTATAATTAACAATCATCAATCATAATGGGGGGAAGTTTTGTGTCTGTCCGTCTGTCCGTCTGTCTGTCTGTCTGTCTGTCTGTCTGTCTGTCTGTCTGTCTGTCTGTCTGTCTGTGTCTGTCTGTCTGATACGATTCTTTTATATATATATAGGGTAAATTAGGGAAATACTTTGCTTTTTAAATTAGATGTTTTTTATATAAAGTTTAAACGGGGTCAAATTTGTCATGGTCTGTCTTTGTCCTGTCTTGTTTTGGTTGTTTCCTGTTTTATTTTGGTATGTCTGTCTTGTTCTTCCCCATGTCCTGTCAAGTTTCCCTCCTGTGTGATTGCTGCTCCCTCCCCTGATGTGTTTCACCTGTGTCTCCTTGTGTCTTGAAAATTGAAGAAATCTCTCCCTGAGATTTCTTCAATTTTTTTTAAATCCCGGTAAAGGGTTTTTACTGGGAGTTTTTTCTCAGCTGAGCTAAGGGTGTAAGGGCAGAGGGTGTCATATTGTATCATATTGTATCATATTGTATGAAATGTAAAGCCCACTGAGACAAATGTATTTGTGATTTTGGGCTATACAAATAAAACTGATTTGATTTGATATATACTCCTTGTCATTCCTTTGTTCCTTGTCTGTGCATTATGGTTTGTCGTGTCAGTGAGTCTTGTCCCTTGTTGCCTGTTACCTGTTACCTGTGTTCTCTGCCTTTTTGCCTGGCTGCCTTGTTTGCCTTTTGGAAGTTGCATTTTTTTGGACAATAAATGACCTTTACTGGAAACGTTCTGCATTTGGGTCCTGCTTGCCTGCCTGTCTGCCACACCATAACAAAAATGTAATTAAATAATATGGTTGCGTTCCGAATCGCATACTTTCTACTATATAGTATGTAGAAAAAAGATTTAGGATGTCCCGATTCTTATGGCCAGATTTAGGATGGTTAGAAGTACCCGGATGTCCTACTTCATGCGGCCAAGATTGTTAGTGTTGAAAAGTGCATCCTATTTGGGCGATTCTGACCCACAATCCAGTGCGCACGTGAAGTGACGTCACATCGACGAAGCCTCCATATGAAAACAAACGGGGACGCGACGGATATAAAAGCAAGAGGCAAGATCAAGGCGCACTGTTATGATGAAATAAGAGAGTAAAGTATGTCCCAATAGTATGCCTACTGCATCCTAACTAGATTCTTTTTATCGTCGGATGTAGTATGTAGAATAGAAAAAAGAAAGAGTATGCGATTCGGAACGCAACCTTTGTGTTGTGCATGATGTGAGCCTAAACAAACACTTCAGAATGAATAATCACTTGGATATATTTGTGTGCCTGTTTCATATTTCAGTTGACTAAGAGCATAAATGTATTTTTTTTAAAGTAACCCTAATTTATGTTGCATTTAAAAATGTATTTAAATTATTTTTCCAGTCCTTAAAAAAGGTGTAAACAAAAAGTGCCTTGATTTTCTAATTTATATATTGACTAAAGCAATGCAGGTATTGCATGCTTCGCAACTAACTATGTATTTCTGTATTTTTAATTTTATTTAAAAAAAAATAAACTGTTAAAAAAATAAATAATAATAATTTAAAAAATAATAATATATATATATTTTTAAAGATAAGGGAGGACTATGTTGGAATAGTTGACACATGACGTCATGTAATAGTAATGTTCGCCAAGCATTATTAAATGTGTGATCAATTAGGCATCGGTCATTCATGCACAATTAAGCATCCATGCATGTGGGCGAGTTTATCACTTAGGCAGCCACTCTCTCTCTCTCTCTCTCTCTCTCTCTCTCTCTCTCTCTCTCTCTCTCTCTCTCTCCCATTCTCCCTCTCTCTCTCTTCCTCTCTCTCATACACTCACACTCTCTTTCCCTCTCTCTCTCTGTCTCTACCTCTCTCGCTCTCTACCTCTCTCTCCCTCTCTCCCACTCACACCCCCTCTCTCTCTCTCTCTCTCTCTCTCTCTCTCTCTCTCTCTCTCTCTCTCTCTCTCTCTCTCTCTCTCTCTCTCTCTCTCTCTCTCTCTCTCTCTCTCTCTCTCTCTCTCTTGTAAGAAATATAAGAACATATTCATTCAAACACTTCAAAGAAACTGAACATATGAAAATGTCAATAATATAATATGTCCATGACTTGTGGCAGACAGGCAGATACAAACTCACTTAACATGAATTATCAAATTAATTTCCAATTTTTTTATAGATTTGTTAGAATAATTTAAACTGCTCACCTGCTGCTACACACACACACACACACACACACACACACACACACACCACACACACACACACACACACACACACACACACACAGATGATACAGCTCTGGAAATAATGAAGAGACCACTCCAAATGTTCAGTGTCTCTTGTTTTGTTAGGCATGTTTGAGTAGAATGAACATTTTGGTTTTATTCTACAAACTACTGACAACATTTCTACCAAATTCACAATAAGAATCTTGTCATTAAAGAGCATTTTCAATAAGTAATGTAGAGATGAAGATTGAAGAAAAATCCAGACTGGTCTCTTCATTTTTTCCGGAGCTGTAGTGATTTTATTCACACACACACACACACACACACACACACACACACACACACACACACACACACACACACACACACACACACACACACACACACACACACACACACACACACACACACACACACACACACACACACACACACACACACACACACACACAGACCCTTCTTGAACGATTTTGTATTCACACTGACACTGATCAGATCCAATAAATAAAACTTAAATTAAGACGAGGATAATTACGCACAGTTTTTGTTTAGTCCCGGCCACCTTTGTCCACTTGTAACCACACACACACACACACACACACACAATCGCGCACACACACACACACACACACACACACACACACACACACACACACACACACACACACACACCCCACACACACACCCAGTATAACCTCGAAATACAGCGAACTTAATAAGAAAATAAAAGTCAAACTTACGTCCATGCGCAATGGAGAAGGCTGCACTGCACGTTTAGCAGTTGGCGCGATTCAGTTCCCCTCCGCTGCAAAAAAAAATATCACTCAAAAAGAAAAACGCAATTTCACC
>CM047505.1:32250265-32267765 GCA_026122265.1 Ammodytes dubius | reverse complement strand
TTGATGGTTTTCTTCATTAAATTTTTTTTTTTTTTTTCATTTATTTGTCTCGGACAATGTTCTTGTCAAGTGACCCATGGTGGAGAATGCTCATGCCAATTTTCACGCTTGTTTCACGCATTGAAAGCTCAATTATAGCACTTATCTGCTCTTAGTAGTAAGTGTTTTCTTCCGTTCACACATCAACACACACACTCTCTCTGGCCATGGTTACTGTTGTCATAACATGCTTAAAGGCCTACTTCACCGGTGGGAATGACATCACAGTAAGAGAAATGTAGGGTTAGACAGTGACACCATAAAACACTCTTTCTGCCTTTTCTCAGGCTAGGATGAACCAATTAAATTTTTTTTTTGCACATTTATACTACATAGGATCTCAGAATTCAATACACCTTCATATTCCCACCGGTGAAGTAGGTCTTTAACATATGCCACATAGCATGTGTGTGTGTGTGTTTGTGTGTGTGTGTGTGTGTGTGTGTCTGTCTACCTTCATAAGTGTGTGTTCTTATGCGTGTGTGCTTGTGTGAGTGTCTTTCTACGTGTGTGTGTGTGTGTGTGTCTACCTTTATAAGTGTGTGTACTCATGTGTGTGTGCTTGTGTGAGTGTGTCTTTGTACATGTGTGTGTGTGCGTCTACCTGTGTGTTATAACATGCTCCACACATGCCACATATATCCCATTACTTCATATTCAACACAGCACTGCCAGTACTCTTCATAATGACCTAATGCACTTGAGATAATTGCGATTGTCCATCTGACTTCAAATGTTTTTAAACGTTTTAAGCCAGTCCATATGGAGAGAGTTAAAGAAAACCGCTCATAAGATTGAAGAGATTGAATAACAAGTCAGAAGTACTCAGTTGGTAGGGCGTCCCCCCCCCCCCCCCCATGGGCCTCGGCCAGCAGCAGACCCGGGTTCGATTCCAGCCCGCGGTCGTTCTCTGCATGTCACTCCCCTCTCTGCCCCATTTCAACTCTGTCTCTACACTATCAATAAAGCATAAAAATGCAAAAAAAAGAAAAAAAGAAAAAGTATTCAATTTAAATATAAGACTTGGGGGCGCTCCGGTGGCATAGTGGATAGAGCGTGTACCATATCGGCTCCAGCCTTCGTTGCAGTGGTCGCAGGTTCAAATCCGACCTGTGGACCTTTACTGCAGGTCATCCCCCCTCCCTCTCTCTCTCTCTCTCTCTCTCTCTCTCTCTCTCTCTCTCTGTCTCTCTGTCTCCCCATTTCAACTCTGTACTGTCTAATAAAAATAATAATAATATAATAAAGCTTGAAAATGCCGAAAAATTATCTTGAGAAAAGATGTGTGTCGTGTGTGTGTGTGTGTGTGTGTGTGTGGTGTGTGTGTGTGTGTGTGTGTGTTGTGTGTGTGTGTGTGTGTGTGTGTGTGTGTGTGTGTGTGTGTGTGTGTTACATATGGCAAACCTGGGATGGTCTCGTGGTTACCCTTAACTTTTATTGTTTTGCGTCACAAACTTCAGATGAGTCCTTAAACATCAAACACAGAGTGAGTATATTTGCACACACACACACACTCACTACTCACACACACACACACACACACAACACCACACACACACACACACACACACACACACACACACACACACACACACACTCACACACTCACACACACACACACACACACACACAACACACACACACACACACACACACACACACACACACACACCCCACACACAACGCCTCTGTTTGTATATTAAAGGTCACTGGTGTGCTAAGTGGAAAGGTTTCCAAAATTGAGATCAAAACATAGTGAGTAGAACCTCCCACAGGAATGCATGTAGGTTAACAAAATAAAAGAAGTCTTGAGGTATTTAATTTAAAAAAAAAATCAGAATTGATTTATTTTTCATGTTTTTTCATTATTTATTTATTCAAATGTTCTTTTATTTATTTTGCATGCAGGTCCATAAAAGCTGAGGGGTATACTACGAAGCGAGATTAAGGGCTGAGCGAGCTCTGTTGAGTCTAAAGCGGTCTAAAGCCAGAATTTTCAGTATCACGAAAGGTGGCTCTCTTTCTACCTGGCTAGATCACCGTGGTAACAGAGGCTGCACGGCTAACCTGCTCAGAGCAGTTTTTGTTCCAGAGTTTGAGTTTAAGGGGCACTTTACACGGCCACGCAAAACGGTGCATACGCAGAAAAATTTCTGCGGTTGCACTATATCATTTACAGGAAAACAGCAAACGCAAACGCAAACGCAGGCATGAACCGCAGATTTTTGAGATCACCTCCGAGGGAGGATTTTTTGGAAAACTTAACGGTTTTGGTTTCCTGTAAACACCGAAACCATTTCCCCTGATAACGCTGACGTCACGGCTCCACCCTCACACATGCGCATTGCGTTTGGATATAAATAGGCATGCGCCGTCTTTGTAGGTCCATGTGCGCCAGTTGGAAAACAACAACAACAATGGCGGATCACCGAGCTGTATTCATTGTGCTCATGGACGTTGTGCTGTTGCTGATGAATTTGTTATCGTGCCACCAATCGCTCCTACAAGCAAATAGGGAAAGAGTTGTGCTCTGCCTGTTTTTCTAGCTAAATAAACGTGTGTCACTTCTATATGCCAGGGACACGGCTCTCTCTACATTAAAAAAACACTATCAGCGTGCAGCGGTTAAGTTAGGCTACTGTTCAACAAAAGGAGCATTAAGGCTACGGCTTCACAGTAAAAGCATTTCACTGGCTAAACATTCAAAGCATTTCGCTGGACACACGTGAGTTGACTTTTATTTTGAAGTACGCCTAACAGGAAAATATCCGCTCACGAAGCCCCTTCACTATCAGCAAGTCTGCTGTTTTTCCGAGTTCAATGCAGTGAAATAAGCTTGTCTTTTACAATATTTGTAACCCCAAGCTTACACCAACCGCTTTATGAACGTTAGTGGCATTAATTTTCGGTTACAGTAAGGTTTTATGCATCAAATTGTACCAGAAGAGCTATCTACTAGGCTGTCACCGCTGCTATTGGCTTGGCATGGCTGCTACTTCAGCGATTTCGGCCCGTTTCCTCTGAAAACTTTGTGTACGGGTGAAGATGTCAGATAAATTGTGTCTGAACGGGGTTTTTTTTTTTAAACCAAAAACGGGAAAACGTGAGTTTTCACCGTGTAAAGTGCCCCTTAGGGGCACTTTACACGGTGAAAATTCGGCTCTTAGAGCGCTGCCCTTCAAGGAAACTACACATTTAGAAATCCCGCGGACCTGACAATATTGTCTGAGCGCTACATTCTTACTGAGGAAACTGTTAGGCATCTAAATTTATCAGTAAGTTAATGAACGAAACGAAGCCGTGACATTAGGCTTACAGCAGAGTGAACTGTAACATCGCGCTGGGGCTTTTTGCCACATGCATACAGTTATTGAAAATGTAAAATAGCCCACACCTATACTGTATGCAGCGCCACTCTATGCTCTCACCTCAAATGATTTTACCTGGCGATCTACACACACTGGCTCTTAATAAAGTGTTCTATAAAATCACAGTTTGCAACATTATTTCACTGTAGGCTTCTTTCTTTTCATAAGTAGCGATTACAGTTGGGACGTGACAGGTGACAGCTGTTACAGTTCGGACATCGTTGCAGACTCGCAGGTTAAGCTTCTCACAGTTCATATTTGTCCTCCAGACTACAGGTTTTTTAATGTATGCCTATTGGTATTTGTAAGATTCAAATAAAAGGCTAATAGTCTAAATCAAAATTGTATTCATTATGATGTGGCCCAAAATTAAATGATTTTCCATAGGCTATTCATTTGGGGACAGTGTCAGACTTAAATTACATTCTTAAAGGCCTACTTCACCGGTTTGAATACGAAGGTGTATTGAATTCTGAGATCCTATGTAGTATAAATGTGCAATTTTTAAAAAAATCGGTTTATCCTAGCCTGAGAAAAGGCAGAAAGAGTGTTTTTTTAACCCTATATTTCTCTTTCTCGTGACATCACAGAAAGAGAAATATAGGGTTAAAAAAAAACTTACTTTGTAAATATTACTGTGATGTCTTTTACTGTGACATCACAGTAATATTTACAAAGTACGTTTTTTTTAACCCTATATTTCTCTTTCTGTGATGTCACGAGAAAGAGAAATATAGGGTTAAAAAAACACTCTTTCTGCCTTTTCTCAGCCTAGGATGAACCGATTTTTTTTTTTTTGCACATTTATACTACATAGGATCTCAGAATTCAATACACCTTCATATTCAAACCGGTGAAGTAGGCCTTTAAGTATGGGACTATAGGCGTAGTGCTATAAATATAGCAAAGTAGCCTATATATAGCCTATTAGGCTAAATGGTATAGTGTTTAAATCCGAGCTCAACGTTTCATTGTTTTATAATGTCACGTTACGCACTGCGAGAACGATCGGCAAGATAAATAAATAATTTCCATGCTGGCAGCATTCCACTCTCCTTAGCCTATTTGCAGTAAGAGTTTTTTTCGGCTCTCTGTTTTCTGCTGTAATAATTCAGACTGACAAACTCTTCCTCTTGAATGAAGTTGGCGACACACTTTTGTTTTACTCAGCTGCTCACAATCAGTCCGTTTGTGTAAAGTTAGCGGCACAAGATCAGTCCAGTCTGTGCGGAAGCAGAGTCAAATGACGGTCAAACGCCCCCTCTCATGGGGACGCGCACAGAGCCTGAAGCTGAAACCCTCGTTCAACATAAGAGGTTGATAACTGCCTTCGTGATACCGGTTAGCTCTGAGCGAGGGTATGTGTTATGTTGAACCAGATCAAAAAAAGAGAGCCGGGCTCTGTTGAGTTTGCTTCGTAGTATACCCCTCTGGTGTGTATAGACTTCCCACATCACATGCATGTCAATTGCAGTATGCTGAAAATAGCCTACATACATGCCCCACTAACTCCAATAGCATGTTGGAGTATTCGTCTTTATTCTTGACATTTCTCGACATATTAAAAAAAAAAAATCTTCCTTATCTGATTTTTTTTCTCTCTCTCCTGTGGCCCTAAAACTCTTCTGTACTTTAGTATGTAGTGTAGTAAAAAGAAAGAGTATGTGATTTGGAACGCAGCAGGGTTAATTTTGGGTTAATTGTTGTTGACGCTTTAAACTGAAAGTAGCTGAAATGTGTCATGTGTCATGTGAGCCTATACGGAAGTTCCCCGGGCAGTTGACTGACAACCAAGCAACAAGCAGCAGCCAGCCAGCAAAG
Source organism: Ammodytes dubius (assembly GCA_026122265.1). Lineage (NCBI taxonomy): Eukaryota > Metazoa > Chordata > Actinopteri > Uranoscopiformes > Ammodytidae > Ammodytes > Ammodytes dubius. The sequence continues at coordinate 32,262,537 of CM047505.1, read as the reverse complement.
CTAAAACAAAAGCGATGCAAAATTACCAGTCACCTAGCTAATATTAAAACAATTTCCCGGTATAATCACGCTTTAACGTCACTTATTACCGTTAATGCCACCGGGATATTAACGGAAAACAACCCGGATGTAACCGAAATGGAAAGAGTTTTAAGAATAGTTATTTTGACCGTGATTTTCTTTGCATCGAAGGTGAGTTGTGAGTTGCTAACTGAAACTAACGCTGATTTTAGGGGTTACATTGCCTTGTCAAGCGATTTATAGTGATCCTAGCAAGCTTAATTATATTGTCAGGGAGTAGGCAACATATTGGGCTAATTTGTGTGTCAGAAATGTTGTGTTTGACGGCTTATAACGGGATAAATTAGTGGTTTCAGTTTAGCTAACGTTAGCTTAAAATAACCAAGCTAGTGTGGCAAGAGATAGGCTACATAACAGTTCACTCGGGCTGTTAATCATTGCACATTTTATTAGTATGAATACGTTTCTAAAACATATCAAATTATAGGCGGTTAGAAGCTAATTTAGAAGTATTATTATACTCGGTGGTTTGGCGAAACGAAAGGGTTGTTTTTCTTCTGACGTGATCTCACACGTCACCAACAAGGAAGTGTTTACATTTTTGTATAACTTCTGTAATAAGGAAAACTGTTGTGGGTGTTATGGTTTTATTGGTCACTGTTATGAAACTGTGTTGGGTATTACAATGTCCTAAGTGTGTTAGCAGTTACCAACTCTCATGGAAAGACTGGGTTACACATTAAAATAAATACTTTCATATACTTTAACCAATTTAGACATATTATTTCAATTATTGCATCTATCTATCTATCTATCTATCTATCTATCTATCTATCTATCTATCTATCTATCTATCTATCTATCTATCTATCTATCTATCTATCTATCTATCTTGTTGTACCATTGTTGTGGTCACCTATAATACACAAGCTCTGTTTTATAAAAAAAATTGTAATGTTAGGGTTCTCTTGCATATTAAGTTCCAGCTGAAAATGGGCCTCTAGACTAGAATACATTTGCACTTAGAGGTGTAGTCAGTGATTCTGGAGAACGCTTGTTGTCAAAATCACTTTTTGTCATAATCAGTGAATATCTCCTCATGATCCGCTACCTGTCTGTACTGTGTGTGCGCTGTATTTTTATTTTATTTTGTCTTTTGTCTTTCGTTTGTGTGTTCACTTTCTCAATTGTGTGATTGAGTGTGTGTTGTGCAAAGAAAGAACACAAACACACAACTGAAAAAGTGAACGCACAAACAAAAGACACAAATACAGAATACAAAATAAAATAAACAACTATTATGGCGTACGTGTGTTTGTGTTCTTTGTAAATATAAATATCAGCAACAAATTAAACTAAATACCTTCATATCTTTTAACCAATTTAAACAAACTATCTTAAATCTGCCAAACTCTACCTGTAACTGTTTTAATTAGACTATATTGTACTTTCACCCATTTCATTTTAATTGCTGCCACTCTTCACCACTATGTAAATGTTTCAATTGTTTTTTTTTCTCGTCACCTGTTGTTGTGTATTTGATGTATTTGCATTGAATATCGTTTATGTATTGTTGTTTTTCCTTTGAATTTGTTTTGAACTCGACATCATTGTAAATGAGGGTCACCCCTCAATTGGTCTCTCGAGGATAAATAAAAGTTAAATGAAAAATATAAAGAATAAAGAATGAACCTGTTTTCTCTCCGTCTAGATAAGCTGCCAGGAGGGGATTTTACACGTCTCAAATGAACATGAAGAAAGAGAATTCTGTATCGTCTACAATCACTCCTGGACCCCGCTGTCAGAGACACTCCAAGCTGCTGTAAGTCTAACTAACAAATTTAAACCTAAAGCTATAGTGCGTAACTTCTGTCCCCCCCATGAGGAATTCTGAGTAATTACAACAGCACTGTCGGTGCATCTACATGAGGTAAAGCCTTCAGTGATGGCACATGGATTTTATACCTTCTGCTGTACGTCCAGGTTTTTTTTTCTTAGCAGTAGAATCAACAACTGAAACATTTGTTGGCGACACCAGTTTGTAAACGCTGCCATACTGAGAAATACAGAGAGAGTTTTGTGGAGCTGATAGGCTTAATCAACTTTGTTTCAACTCGTTTGGCGATGGCTTGTAACCATGGGGTATCTGGTTGGATCCCCGGCACCGGACAGGAGGGTGTTAGTAGTAAAACTAGTGGTGGCTGCTATTACAGTCAATGTACTTAGTTACTTTCCACTACAATATGTGAACATGACGAGGTGTTCCTAACTCTTAAACCCTGTATGTTCTTCCCTCTTAAAGGTGCAGTACCCCTTAATGAACCAAACTGTTGGAAAAGTTACCCACTATAGCTTTACATCAATGTATTTCGTTACTTTCCACCACTGGATGAGAACATTTCATTTTCTTCCTATTCTAACTGTTAAACCCTGTATGTTCTCCGCTCTTAAAGGTGCAGTACGCCTTAGTGAACCTGACCTCCACTCCCCTGTGTAATGCGTCTGGAGTGAGTCCAGACCAGGTGAAGGACAGAGCCGTCGTGGTGATGAGAGGAGACTGCAACTTCAGCCAGAAAGCTCTGGTGGCTCAGAGCCTGGGAGCCAAGGCCCTGCTCATAGCCAGCAAGGACTACATGGTAAGATATGATTTATTCAAAACAAAGCTTGAAAATGCCAACAAAAAAAAAATATGTTATTTATTTATTTAAAGGCCTACTTCACCGGTTTGAATATAAAGGTTTATTGAATTCTGAGATCCTATGTAGTATAAATGTGCGAAAAAAATTGAAATCGGTTCATCCTAGCCTGAGAAAAGGCAGAAAGAGTGTTTTTTTTAACCCTATATTTCTCCTTCTCGTGACATCACAGAAAGAGAAATATAGGGTTAAAAAAAAAACGTACTTTGTAAATATTACTATGATGTCACAGTAAAAGACATCACAGTAATATTTACAAAGTAAGTTTTTTGCCCTGCTCATAGCCAGCAAGGACTACATGGTAAGATATGATTTATTCAAAACAAAGCTGGAAAATGCCAACAACAAAAATATATATTATTTATTTATTGATTTAAGATTTCTTTAGTTATGTGCTCCGAGGAACTTTCGTTTTTTCATAATTCTAGCGGCCCCTTTGGACAAAAGCGGTAGTGTTTTAATATAGTTTTTCTTAATGCCAGCAAGGATTATATGGTTAGATATTTAGTCAAGTTATTTATTCATTTAAGATTTCTTTATTTAAAGAATGCTATTATATTGTATTATTTGCGAACCCAAAAAAAGTTGTTCCGTGTTCTTACCCCCCAAATGCCCATTCTGAGCCAGGAAAAACCCTGATACAGCATAGCATAATCTCTGTACTTGTGAGTCCTGCAGTGTGAGCATTTATACACGTCACATGTCAGATGCAGAAGTGGTTCAGACATGAGGAAGTGACAGTGGTTTGGGTTTTCAAGGGAATTTCCATTTAGAGATTTATTTATTGTTTATGCAAATTTTAAGTTTCATTTTTTCCGCTCGTCATGTTTTGTTCACTGCGTCATCGTTTACATATTTTAAATTGTTTGACACACACACACACACACACACACACACACACACACACACACACACACACACACGCGCACACACACACACACAGTCTAGACAACAACATTTTCTCAAGTTTAACTAACTAGATTTCTGTTTTTATTTTATTTTATAAATTTTTTAAAAACATTTATTGGTTATAATGTCCAAGACAGAATAAGTATGAGCACACACACAACAACATGACACAGCAACAACCGACTGGACTTATCAATTTTTTTTTTTTTTAATGCACTTATTCCTAGAGCTTCTACCCCAATTTCGTTGCGCTTTGTGTATTGACAATAAAGAGATTGTGATTGTGATTGTGTGCACCTCTCTCTTCAGGTAAAGAGCGTATACCCATGACAAAGGCATTAAGAAAAACTATATAAAAACCGCATTCTTTACACTGATGGTCTTGTTTGCTTGTTACATGTCATTTATGATCATCAGAGGAAAAATGTGTCTGTTTCAGAAAAAAAATAAAGTTCCTCGTAGCACCTTCAATTATTATTATTATTATTATTATTATTATTATTATTATTATTATTATTATTATTATTATTATTATTATTATTATTATTATTATTATTATTATTATATTTTTTTAAATTTTAGGCAACAACTATTTTTCTAACTGAATGGATACTTTTATTTTATTTATTTATTTTTATTTAACCTTTATTTCACCAGGAAGGTCCCATTGAGTTACAGTAACTCTTCTCACAGGGAGTCCTGGCCAAGACAGGCAGCAGAAAAGAAAAGAAGATTCAGTATTAAGATGTGTTGTGTGCCCCTCTCTCCTCAGGTGACCCCCAGCGCTAATGACTCTGAGTATCCGAAGGTCCTCATCCCTCTGGCTCTCATGAGGTACCGGGACTTCCTGGAAGCACAGCAGGTCAGAGTATATGCTTTTTATACTGATACTGAATTTGTCTTTGTTTGAAGGTGGAGTCAGTCAGTGCGGTTACATGCAGACTCATAATCGGGTGACTAAACGAAAGGGACTTCAACAGGACTTTTAAACTGCATGTAAACACCTTTATCCGATCTATTTCGCACACAAATCGGCACAATAACGGACAAGAGAAGTCGGATAAGAACACCTAGCATAGTGGAGACAGCCATGCATTGGACATTTATCCGATTTCCGAAAGGCCATGTATACTCAGACAAGTGACATGGTCCGTTCGAGTGTCTAGTTCGATATATGTGATAATCCAATCTAGTTGGCCCATGGAAACGCACTGACTGATTCTGGAGAACGCTTGTTGTCAAAATCAGTGAATATCTCCTCACATGGAGCTCATGGTGTAGTTGTTATAAGCAATAACCAATCAATGTAAAATGTTTGTTCCCATAATGTTTATATACATATTATATGTTTATATACAGTCAATGGTTGCTACAAATTCAAACTGTCTAACGAGTTGCTCATAAAGTTTTTTTTTTTCAAATTTACTTAATTTCTTTCCTTTTTTTAAACACACACAAACACACAAACAAACACCTGCACCATCACAACATCAAACAACAAAAAAATAAAAAACAAGAAATAGAAAATAAATAATAATAATAATAAAAAAAATATATATACATTTCTCCCATGTTCTCATCCTTCATAAAAGACACATATGTCATTAAACCTGCAGTGTGTAGAATTTTGGGTTTTATTTCCTAGCAGATTTTGTAGAAAGTAATTATACTATCCATAAGTACATTTAATTTAGTGCATAATAGCTGAAGAAATGTTTTGAATTATTTATTTTTCCCTTAGAAAGGGTCTTATATATGTCCATATTTCTGCATATTTTGGACCAAGGCCTAGTGCCGCCATCTTGAAAGTGTCATAGTTGGAATGTCATCAGGTGCATTGTTTAAAATTTAGAATTGTTCTTGTCCTTGAAGGCCACTGTAGCTTCTGTTATTATTCAAAAGGGTTGGGGTTACCCAGGGAGTGTTGCATTCTAGAACTTTGTAGAACCTTCTTGATGATGTCATATTACACACTGCACCTTTAAGTGTTTTTAATGTTTGTTCAAATTGCATCCCTGTCTCTACAAACTGTCTAATAAAAGCATATTAATGCTGAGTTGCTTATTAAGTGTATGATGTTTTACTGTGTGTTCCCAGGTGTTTGGTGAGTCCATGCAGGCTAAACTCTACTCTCCTCCTCACTATAAACTGGACCCCAGCATCGCTGTCATGCTGCTGATTGCCATAGTGACCGTTGCTCTGGGAGGATACTGGAGTGGACAGTGTGAGAAGTGAGACACACTCACGCACACAGACAGACAGACAGACGGAGAGAGAGAGAGACAGACAGAGAGAGAGAGAGAGACAGACAGAGACACGGACAGACAGGCAGACAGACAGACAGAGAGAGAGGGACAGACGGACGGACAGACAGAGAGAGAGATAGACAGACAGACGGACGGGCGGGCGGACACATACACACATTTTTATTTCGAACATGTAAGCAATGAAAAAAAAGTTTAAATAGTAGTAGATGAATAAATAAATAAATAATAATAATTAAAAAAATTACACACTTTCCACTTGCTCGAAAGGGGGTAGGAGGGAGTAAAAAATTGTATCTAGTCAATAGCCCTTAACTGATCAATCTGGCCTGGAGAGTTAGTATTATATTATTAACATGTCAGTATATATGATAAAACGATCGCTGAAAAACCATCCCTGCGTTCCAATCCCCATACTTCCCTACTATTTAGTATGCCAGAAAAAGATTTAGGATGTCCCAATACATGCACGTCAATTGTAGTATGCTGAAAATACATAAATGCCCCACTTACACCAATAGCATTTTGGATTATTCGTCTTTATTCTTGATATTTCTCGACATAATGAAGAAAAAAAAAATCTTCGTTAATTGATTTTTTTCTTCTCTCCTGTCTGTGGCCCTAAAACTCTTCTGTACTTTAGTATGTAGTGTAGTATAAAGAAAGAGTATGTGATTTGGAACGCAGGGCATCTGTTTTTATAAATCAAAGTCTTTAAATCCATATAAAACCCTGTAATGTTGTGTGTGTGTGTGTGTGTGTTTTAGGGAGCGACTGAACAGCTGTTCTCTGGGTGGAGGTGGAGACAGCAAAGCAGACAGTGGGGAGCTGTTCCTGTACTCTCCCCTCAAAGTGGTCTTCTTTGTGGGCTTGATGTGTGGCATGTTGGTCCTCATGTACTTCTTCTACAATGTCCTGGGTGAGTGGATTTCAATGAACAACAACACGCACACACACACACACAGAATGACACACAGAAACAGACATAAACACAGAAACACACAGAAACAGGCACACACACACACGCTTGCTCGCTCTCTCTCTCTCGCTCACTCACTCACTCACTCACTCACTCACTCACTCACTCACTCACTCACTCACTCACTCACTCACTCACTCACTCACTCACTCACTCACTCACTCACTCACTCACTCACTCACTCACTCACTTGTTGGTCCTCATGTACTTCTTCTACAATGTACTGGGTGAGTGGATTTCACGCACACACACGCAGATACACGCACACACAGAAACACACGCACAGAAATGCACACAGAAAAGCACACACACACACACACTCACACTCACACACAGAAACACACGCACAGAAAAGCACACAGAAAAGCACACAGACACACAGAAACACACACACACACACCCCTCAAAGTGGTCTTCTTTGTGGGCTTGATGTGTGGCATGTTGGACCTTTACTGCAGGTCTTCCCCCCTCTCTCTCTCTCTCTCTCTCTCTCTCTCTCTCTCTCTCTCTCTCTCTCTCTCTCTCTCTCTCTCTGTCTCCCCATTTCAACTCTGTACTGTCTAATAAAGCTTGAAAATGCCACAAAATAATATGAAAAAAATATATATATCTGATGGGTTGTTGTCTGTGTATCTCTTCCCCTCCAGTTTACATCATTATCGCCATATTCTGCCTGGCGTCTGCCTCGGCTCTGTTCAGCTGTCTGGATGCAATCCTGGATCTCATGGGGGTTGGTACTCTGAGGTAGGAGCCTCACACACACGCACACTCGTTCGAACGCACACGCACTCGGTCACTCACTCACTCACGCATGCACAGACACACACACACTCACACAATCATGGATCTGATGGGTGTTGGCACTCTGAGGTCGGAGAAAAAATGTGTCTGTGTTCTTGTAAAATTACAACTTTTTTTTTCTCTAATTATAAAAAAAAAAAAAAATTCTCAACATAGCCCTAGTACCATGTCGTACCCTTTAGATGCTGTAATCACTTCAATCGGATTCAATTTTGTAACATTTTCCCATGGAAAAAATACACTTTGTGCTCACAGTGGGAAGATGTGAAACGTGTGTGTTTGTGTGTGAGAGAGACTGTGTGTGTCTCTCTGTCTGTGTGTGTGTGTGTGACTGTGCGTGTGAGTAAGTCAGTGAGAGACTTTGTGTGTGTGTGTGTTTGAATGTGTCACTGCGTGCATTTGTGTCTCTGTCTGTCTGTGTGTGTGTGTGTGTGTGTGTGTGTGTCTCTTTGTGTGTCTTTCTGTCTGTCTGTGTCTGTATGTGTGTGTGTGAGTGTAACTGTGTGTCACCATCTCTGACTCCCTCCCTTGCAGACGAACCCTAAACCACTGAACCCACTGAAAGCTTGTTGTTGATTTGCCCGTCTGTCTTGTGTCTGTTTTTAGCTTCTCCGTCCGAACCTGGAACTTTTCCGTGCGCTCCCTTGTGCTCGCTGCTCTCTGCATTACTGTCGCAGTGGTGTGGGGCGTATACCGCAATGAAGACAGGTAACTTTGTTTTTTTATTTATTATTTATTTATTTATTTTTATTTTATTTTATTATTTCAGGACAATGCACATTGATAAACATAGTCATTCCAACATGTAAATGTGCCAGATTGTAGCCCAGGGGCTAATTTCCATCTGTTGTCCATAGGCAGGTGGATGTTACAGTAAAAGCAATACAAAAGATATACAATAAATACATAACATGAAAAGGTTCTATAAAAAGCAAGGACAAACATAAGTATTGGTTAAAAAGGAAATACAATACTTTTATTTTAGTGGTTTTATACATATGGACAAAAAAAAACAGAATAAGTAAACACATACAATACATACACAACACCCAACCCCTCTCCCCTCTCCCCTCCCCCCCACCCCCTCCCTCACATAAACAGACAACAAATCAGAGAAAAATTTAAATAAATAACTACGACAAAATGATTAAGAAAATAAGTAAGTAAGTACACAAGAAACAAAACAAAGCTAAAACAAAAACAAAACTGGGGCAAACCTCACACCTTTTGGTTCCCTAAATGCCGCAGCACTGGCCTAGACCAGTAAATATTGCACTTTTTTGTATTTCTGCACATGACAATAAATCATTTGAAATCGTTTGAAGGTATTGTTGAAATAAATAACACTTAAAAATCAACATCAACAACTAATTCTTCAAACAAAAATGAAAAAAGGCGGTTCTCTACATGAATAACCAAACCAACCTACCCTCAAAACTATAAAGTTGGCCTATGTTTGGTTGCAACATTTAGGCTTAGTTCATTCTGCTCTCATCACTGCAAAGGCACTGAAATCATTACAAAAACAGTTTCTGAAAAACTGGTCAGACCTGGCTGGCCGTGTCATCCTGAAGACTTATGTCAAAGCCTTTAGAAGTTATTGTACCCAAAGGGAAATTCTTTTTCACAAAAATGTATGAGGGAGAGATAATTCAAACCTGTTTGTAGACTCAGAACTGTTTATAAGAATGTAGAAGAACTACAAAAGGTACCCGACCTGTTTTTTCATGGGGTCCAAATACTTTTCACAGCCACACCCAGACACAAGTAGCAGGTACATATGTTTTCCATGAGCAGGAACGACTCAGGAAATATAATCCAGCCAAAATTGTTTGATATCAAAACCCAATCTTGTCACCATTTGGCACACAAAGGGTTTATAGGATGGATTATGTTTGAAACAGTTACACTCCACTGTGCTCAATCTGAAACATTTTGAACATTTCTGCTTTTCTGCTGCTTTTTAAATGGCCGTAAGCGGAGCCGCGGCTCTGTGTAAACACCCAACTTTGAATAGATATTGACATAAATATCTAAAAATCTAAAAATAAAGTTTAGCTTAGTTAGGTTCTTGGCTTCCAAAGACCATGGGCCCCTCAAGTGGCTGGGCCCTAGAAAGCCTTCCCACTTTCTACCCCTTATGGGCGGCCCTGGGCTCAGGTGTCGAAGGGGTTGAGGTGAAAATGGGTCAAAATCCCAGTCTTTCTACCATTCCTGCCAGGATATCCATTTTGTGTTCATCGAAACAGGCCCAGGTTTCACACTAAGTGAGTATAAATACATTTAGAAACTATATTATTAACTATATGTATTATATGTACTGTGTTAGAGTGTCATTTTGTGTCATTTTGGTTGGTGGTGTGCCCCAGGATTTTGTAAATGTAAAAAGTGTGCCGCGGCTCAAAAAAGGTTGAAAATCACTGGCCTAGACAGGTAACTTTTAAAGGGACACATTTAATCCAGTGTTAATACACAGCCTAGGTTCTGTAAACAGGCATGTAAAAAAAAAAAAAAGGAATGTAAATAAATGCACATACAAAAAAAAAAATCTTAACTTCTAAAGCACTTACATCAACTAAACTTTCCATAATCATTCTCAGCACTATTCTCTAAGCTATTACATAAGGATTTGTTCACATGTTGTTAATTGTCTGATTTCAAAAATAAATAAAATATCATATCGCTGCAAAATAATTTCGTATTCAGTTGCCTCTAGCCGGTTGTTGTTTCTTAGAGCTTATAACTTCATGCATTTCCTGCGTTTTATATTTAGGTAAAGCTTGACTGCTCTGGTTAAAGTTAAAAACACATCGTAAGGTTAAAAAAAAAAAAAAATCTAAGTATTTTTTGTGTCCTTGTAGATGGATCTGGATCTTGCAGGATCTCCTCGGCATCGCGTTCTGCCTCAACTTCTTGAAGACCATCTCACTGTCAAACTTCAAGGTATTTTGCTATATCTAAGATTAGCCATTTTCCTTAGGTCGTCTGGGACAGGTCTGCTTACAGTCCCTAGAGTTAGGACTAAACAAGGAGAAGCAGCTTTTAGTTTTTATGCACCAAATCTCTGGAACAAACTCCCAGAAAACTTGAGGTCTGCTGCAACCCTCAGTTCTTTTAAATCGAGTCTGAAGACTTTTCTGTTTCCATTTTAACCTGTACTTTTAATTTAATTTAAATGTTTTACTTCTTTTCATTCGCTTTTAAATGTCTTCTAATGTGTTTTATGCATTTTAATCTTGCCCCTGTAAAGCACTTTGAATGGCCTTGTGTTTGAATTGTGCTATAGAAATAAACTTGCCATGCCTTGCCTTGCCTTAGTACTTTGTTAGTTAACTCCTTTTGTAACTGTTGTATTCATTTAACCCCCTGCGAGGTCTAATTTTTCCTGTAACAGCAAACAAGACCATCAGTAAACAACATATTTTTTATATAGCGTTAGTTATTAATCACTTTGCTCCGAAAGAAATGAAAGTGCTACCAGGACGTGCTTTGGTACTGGTGTAGTAAAAACAATAGCGCTTTTTTCCAAAGATGCCACGAGAATAAACAAAAACTTAAAGTTCGTAGTCATTTTAAAGGTGCTACGAGGAACTTTGAAATATTTCTGAAACAGTCTCATTTTTCCTCTGATGATCATAAATGACATGTAACGGGAAACAAGACCATCAATGCAAAGAATGCTATTTTTATATAGTTTTTCTTAATGCCTTTGTCATGGGGTATACGCTCACCCAGGAACAACAGCTGGCGTGGTAAAAACACTAGCGCTTTTGTCCAAAGGGGGCGCTAGTATAAACAAAAACTAAATGTTCCTCATAGTCACTGTAGTGTATTTCGTTATGACACATTCTAAGATTACTGTAGTGTATTATGTTACTATACATTTTATTTTAAGGTCTAGTTTAGTTTTTCTAGTTTAGTTTATTTGTTAGGGACAGTGCATATTCATGAACAGCTGTAACATTTACAACTGTAAAAATGCCAGATTTTAGCAAAAATGCTAGATTTCATCTGTTGTCCTTGGCATGCAAAAAAATACAGGTTAAAAAATTAATACATATACAAAGGCACAAATAACACAAGAAAATAAAAGAATTTAAAGGTGGTCACAGACTTGGTTTTCTTTTATCCACTGTTTGAGGTGTGTTTTGAAGGTTGAGTATTGGTGAGGTTGAGTGACATTTAAAAGGTCTACTGCTACAGAGGAGACAAAGACAGTTAGCCTCATCTGGCAGGGGGCAAAGTCAGGGATGTCAGCTGCTTGAGTGAGGAAACCCTCAAGGCTGACCTGTAGATCATTCAAATTTCACACAAAGGAAAACTGTCTGGTGAGTTAATCAAAGACAGTCTGGATAAGAGTTAACAGTAGTTTATTGACCCTGGCCATCATCATCATCATCATCATCATCATCATCATCATCAGCATTGTCTTAAAAGTTGCTGAATCAGACTTCTTGGCCAACGTGACATACAGACAGACAGACAGACAGACACACGCACATACACACAGATACCGACTCTAGGTGATGACTAAACTCAGGATGCCCTCTGACCTTTAGGGTGGAGCTGGTTAGGGTTAAAAGCAGCCACAATTCTGGAAAA
>CM047505.1:32225265-32240265 GCA_026122265.1 Ammodytes dubius | reverse complement strand
CCCTCTTTCTCCCCCTCTCTCCCTCTCTCTCATTCTCTCTCTCTCTCTCTCTCTCTCTCTCTCTCTCCTTCTTTCTTTCCCTCTCCCTCCCTCTTTCTCCCCTCTCCCTCTCTCTCCCCCCTCTCCCTACCCCTCTTTCTCCCCCCTCTCTCTCCAACCATTTTATACTAACCCTCTCATCACTCCATATTTCCTACAATTACCACCGTGTCCATGTTGCCTTCTGCATGCTCTTGTTTGCAGTTAAACGTTGGATCGCTCTGGCATGGAGATGTGTTTTATTATTTGGGGGAATGTGTGTGTGATCGTGTGTGGTTTGCTTCATAAAATGTTTTGCTTGTCTGTTGCAATATGCAGTACGCATCACTATATAAAACCCATCCTAATGCAGTGTTTCCCCTATATGCATTTTTCCCCACTATTGTAAGGCAAGGCAAGTTTATTTATATAGCACAATTCAAACACAAGGCCACTCAAAGTGCTTTACAGGGGGCAAGATTAAAATACATAAAACACATTAAAAGACATTTAAAAGCGAATGAAAAGAAGTAAAACATTTAAATAAAATAAAAAGTACAGGTTAAAATGGAAACAGAAAAGTCTTCAGACTCGATTTAAAAGAACTGAGGGTTGCAGCAGACCTCAAGTTTTTTTTTGTACAGCTCTGGAAAAAAATTAAGAGACCAATCTTAACATTACTTAATGGAAATGCTCTTTAATGACAATATTTTCGGGGGAATTTGGTAGAAATGTTGTCAGTAGTTTGTAGAATAAAACCAAAATGTTCATTCTACTCAAACATATGCCTTATAAATAGTCAAACGAGAGACACTGAACATTTGGAGTGGTCTTCTTAATGTTTTAATTTCTGCTTACCTGCTATGTCACCACAAATATTATGAATTTCCAAAATCTGGAGAAGGCTTGATGTGAAAACTAGGCGGACATTTTCCCAGTTCATTGCTGTGTAAAAAGTAGTTTGTTTATCAAGCGCATTTGGCAGATAGATACACACACGCATTTCAAATCAGTTTTATTTGTATAGCCCAAAATCACAAATACATTTGTCTCAGTGGGCTTTACATTTCATACAATATGATACAATATGACACCCTGCCCTTACACCCTTAGGTCGGCTGAGAAAAAACTCCCAGTAAAAACCCTTTACCGGGATTAAAAAAATTGAAGAAATCTCAGGGAGAGTCGACAAAGTAAGGGATCCCTCTCCCAGGACGGACATACTGTAATAGATGTCATAAGTAGAGACATTTGAAAAATTGTGAATGCTCATAAAACATCCTTGACCCCTATAAATGCCTAGGGGAAACACTGTCTGTATTTCTCTGTGTGTAATTGGTATTTTGTGAAATTAAAACATGAAATTGAAGATTAATTAATAACCTTTTCTTTCATTTTTCTTCCACAGAGGGAAGAACTGACGTCGGCATAGAACGAGAAAAATGCTGATTTTCACAAAAAACAAAAAAAAAAATGGACCCAACTGCTGGATGCTTTTTGTTGATTATTTTTTTGTTATTTCTAATTTTCTTTAATTTTTTTTTTTTTTACATTTTAATATCAAATTTCGTTAGCCTCATAGCATAATTGCCTAAATCATATTTACTCTACTCTTACTTTTACTCTACATCTACTCTATTCTACATCTACTCTATTCTGCATCTACTCTACTCTACATCTACTTTTCATTAGCCTCACAGCATAATTGCCTAAGTCATATTCTAAGGGTTATAGAGTAGGGTAAAGTAGATGTCGAATAGAGTAGAGTAAATATCATTAGCCTCATAGCATATTTGCCTAAATCATATTTACTCTACATCTACTTTACCCTACTCTATAACCCTTAACATATGACTTAGGCAATTATGCTATTAGGCTAACGAAAAGTAGATGTAGAATAAAAGTAGAGTAAATATGATTTAGGCTATTATGCTATGAGGCTAACGCTTTTGCAAAACAAGGGAACACATGTAAATTGATGAACAGATTCGATCAGTGTGGGTTCAGTTGGGGCTGATGTGAATGTTTAGAACGCATAAATAAAAATATATAAAAATCGTGTTATTGGTGGAACATATTAAAGGTGTAGTCAGTGATTCTGGATAATGCAAAAAAAAATCAGTCCAAAATCAGCGAATATCTCCTCATGATCCTGCTACTTGTCCATACTGTGTGATTGTGGGCTGCAAAAAAAATTCATTGTTAATACACAGCCTAGGCTCTGTAAACTGGTAGGATATACAGCTCTGGAAATAATTAAGAGACCACTCCCAAATGTTCAGTGTCTCTTGTTTTGCTGTTTAGAGGCATATGTTTGGAGTAGAATGAACATTTTGGTTTTATAATATAAAACTACTGACAACATTTCTACCAAATTCACAATAAAAATATTGTCATTTAGAGCATTTTCAATAATGTAATCTAGAGATGAAGATCGAAGAAAAATCCAGACTGGTCTCTTCATTTTTTTCTGGGGCTGTATGTAAACAAACGGGGGCCCATTGTAGCTGCTAGCAAAAAGTGATTTTGACAACAAGCGTTCTCCATAATCACTGACTCCACCTTTAACAGTGATTAATTGAAGGCTTTGTTTAGTGCCTGGACAGACAGACAGCCTGCGTTCCAATCCCCATACTATATACTATTTAGTAGGCCTATGTTAGAAAAAAAGATTTAGGATGTCCTGATTCTCGTGGCCAGATTTAGGATGGTTAGAAAGACCCGGATGTCCTACTTCATCCGGCCGAGATTTTTAGTGTTGAAAACAGCATCCTATTTGGGGCGATTCTGACCCACAATCCAGTGCGAACTTGGAGTGACGTCACATCGACGGAGCCTCCATATGAAAACAAACGGGGATGCGACGGGTATAAAAGCAAGAGGCAAGATCAAGGCGCAATGTTATGATGAAATAAATAAAGTAAAAGTATGTCCCAATTGTAGCATACTGCATCCTAACTAGATTATTTCTATGGTCAGATGTAGTATGTAGAATAGAGAAGAAAAAAAAAGAGTATGCGATTTGGAACGCAGGGAAGGTCTTGATAGATTTTGTGTGTGTTCAGTAAACTGTAATAATAATTTTGCCTTTTTTTTGTGATGATTGCCTACAGCGAAATGAGAAAAGCACTTTAATATATTATTTAGCTTAAAGACCTACTTCACCGGTTTGAATATAGAGACAGTGCATGAAATAGGCCACGCCCATCTTGGGGGAAAACATTGAACAGCGCTCCATCCACTTTGTATTGAAGGAGACCTGTCTTCTGCAAACAAACTTAATTAAAATGTAATCGAACATCCATTTAAGAAAAAAACGTTACTTTCTTGAAAGCCACGACTCTTGTTTGTCTATATGAGCTGTTTTTGTGAAAAATAATTGAGTATTTTCAATATTGAGGTGTTTTTGTCCGGTCGGACCGGGTCGGACCCATCGTGGGGGAGACCGTTGAAAACCGTTTCCATTCACTTTGTATTGAAGGAGACCTGTCTTCTGCAAACAAACTTACTTAAAATGTAATCGAACATCCATTTAAGAAAACAACGTTACTTTCTTTAAAGCCACGACTCTTGTCTGTCCATACGAGCTGTTTTTGTGAAAAATTATTGAGTAATTTTCAATATTGAGGTGTTTTTTCCCGTCCGTGAGGGTTAGCCTATGGTTAGCCTACAGCAGAAGGCTAACATTAGCCTAGCATTCAGCTAACATTAGCCTAGCATTCAACATACATTAGTCAAGAGTTTTGTCTCGATATTGAAAATTACTCAATACTTTTTCACCAAAACAGCTCGTATAGACAGACAAGAGCCGTGGCTTTAAAGAAAGTAACGTGTATTTGTGAAAGTCATGTCGTATTACGTTTTTTATTAAGTTTGTTTGCCGAATACGGGTAGCATTCAATATAAAGTGAATGGAGCGCTGTGAATTGTTTTCCCCCACGATGGGCGTGGCCTCAGATTATGACGCGTTATGCACTGTCTCTATGAAGGTGTATTGAATTCTGAGATCCTATGTAGTAGGCCTATAAATGTGCGAAAAAAATTGAAATCGGTTCATCCTAGCCTGAGAAAAGGCAGAAAGAGTGTTTTTTTTAACCCTATGTGATGTCTTTTACTGTGACATCACAGTAATATTTACAAAGTACGTTTTTTTTAACCCTATATTTCTCTTTCTGTGATGTCACGAGAAGGAGAAATATAGGGTTAAAAAAAACACTCTTTCTGCCTTTTCTCAGGCTAGGATGAACCGATTTCAATTTTTTTCGCACATTTATACTACATAGGATCTCAGAATTCAATACACCTTCATATTCAAACCGGTGAAATAGGACTTTAACAGTTGTTGTCCATGCAGGGTGAGGGGTGGGAAGAGGAGGGTGTTTTAATTACTTATATAGCCACACAAATATGAGACATTTTTGATAACTGTTTTTTGGGGTTTTTTCTGTGTCGACCTGTTTGTATGATGTGATTTCTTTCAACGGCCTTATATTAAAAAATGAACAACTTCTATTTAAAATGTGTGTGTGTGTGTGTATTTCTCACTCAATTCAAATCAACAACTTTATTAATCCCGCTAGAGGCAATTGGTTATGTGCATGTTGTCATATACAGCTCTGGAAAAAAATGAAGACACCACTCTAAATATTCACTGTCTCTCGTTTGACTATTTATAGGCATATGTTTGAGTAGAACATTTTGGTTTTATAATATAAAGTACAGACAACATTTTTACCAAATTCCCCCCCAAAAATATTGTCATTAAAGAGTATTTCCATTAAGTAATGTAGAGAGGAAGATTGAAAAAAAAATCCAGACTGGTCTCTTAATTTTTTCTGGGGCTGTAGTAGTTTGAGCGTAAAAATAAATTCAAAAAAATTTAATCTTCCAACATGAATCCATACAGATATTATGTGTATAAAATGAAAGGACTTTTAAAAGACTTATGTTAGGATATTTTGTTAAGTAGCCGGGGGCAGAAGGTGCCAAATATTAATCAATAACCTCTGAGCATTAATTCTACTTCAAAGGAAGTTGCCACTGTGCAAGGGATTAAACAGCTGGTTTAACAATTAAATTGTTTAAACAAGCAAACTAGCAAAACAATTAATTTATCACTAAATCAGGTCTCGGATCAGTATTTAGGGTTTTAAATCTATCAGCCTTTTTTTTTTAGATGTATTGTAGATTTTTTTTTAATAAAAAAATAAAGCCTAAATAAATAAATAAAATGTCAAATAAATAAAATATTAATTAAGTTGGATAAATTAAATTAAAAAACCCAAATAAAAAACTTAAATAAAAAATAAAATAATGTTAAATTACAATTCAAGTAAAATTCTTAGTGAAATAAATAAAATGCAATTCAAATATTGTATAAATT
Organism: Ammodytes dubius; assembly: GCA_026122265.1. Classification (NCBI taxonomy): domain Eukaryota; kingdom Metazoa; phylum Chordata; class Actinopteri; order Uranoscopiformes; family Ammodytidae; genus Ammodytes; species Ammodytes dubius. The sequence goes on along the minus strand of CM047505.1, from coordinate 32,234,864 downwards.
AAGTTTGATAAATTAAATTAAATTGGCATATAGATTCAACCAGGCTTAAATAAGTAAATATTAAGTGATTTTTCCATTTGTGATTTCCAACTGTCACTGTCTGCTAGGAACTAAAATAAAGCACCCCCCCCCCCCCCCCCCCACACACACACACAGCACAGCACAACACAACACAACACAACACAACACAACACAACACAACACAACACAACACACAAACACCACTCACTCACTCACACACACACACACACACACTCTCACTCACTCACAACACAACACACAAACACTACACAGATAAACACACACACCACTCACTCACTCACTCACACACACACACACACACACACACACACACACACACACACACACACACACACACACACACACACACAACAAACACACACAAACACTCACTCACTCACTCACTCACTCACTCACTCACTCACTCACTCACTGTCACACAGACACACTCACTCACTCACAACACAACACACAAACACTACACAGATAAACACACACACCACTCACTCACTCACACACACACACACACACACACACACACACACACACACACACACACACACAAACATACACCCCCCCCCCCCCACACACACAAACAAACAAACACACACTAACAAACACTCTCTCTCGCACACACACAAACACTCACTCACAAAAACACAACACACAAACACACACAAACACACATACACACACACACACACACACACACACAACACACACACACACACACACACACACACACACACACACACACACACACACACACACACACACACACACACACACACACACGTGGCCGTTGGCTCCTCCCTCCTCCCTCCTCCCTCGCTCACATGACCGCGTGCAGGCTGACTCAGCTCGTGCGTGTCATGTAGCGTCAGTCCGCTCGCGAGTCGCACAATTATGAAAAAGCAGTTTCAACCTTCCGCTGGAGCTGCAGCCAAACAACCGAAACACCCGGACCGTCACCGCCTCCTCTGCTACTCTCTGCCCGCCTTGTCTCGCAGGACACCCGGCCATAGATGGACCAACCTCCCCGGTGAAGAGAATGGTACGTGAATATCATCCATAATAATTCATTGTCTATGTATCTCTATCTGATCTATCCGATTTGTATGGTCTTCGTCGGGGCTTTTTTGAGTGGCAGGCAAGCAGGCAGGCAGGTCCCCCCCCTCTCTCAAAACTACACCACCTCCCCTTAGTGTTGCCTATGCTCCATCCAAGGGGAGTTCCTGGTGGTATTTAAGCCGACTTTGGACGCTGTCTGTCCGGCTACTTACCCCAAGGATTCCCGCTGACACCCAGTCTATCTCTAAACCACACGGGTGTAACGTTAGCACGCGAAGTAAGCTAATTTTGGCTAATGCTACATGCTATGTGCTAGCTAGCTGCCCTGATGTTGAGCAGCTGTATGTTGTTTGTAGAAAATAGACAAAGAGATTTATTTTTTTTCTTCCAGACCACACACCGACTAAAGAGAGCAGGCGCATCCGATTTAGGTGCCTCTCATGTCGGATTACACGGGCTGTCAGTGCCCGTAACATGTCAATGCCACCTGGAGCCTCTTGCCAAATCAATTTATTACACTAATGTTATGATCTTTATTATAACAGTTAACTAATGTGTATCTATTGAAATAATGGCTCGTACAGCTAAAGATAAGCCAGATTTAAGACTGTGTTAATGCCAGTCAGAATTCAATGTAAGCCCGATTGTACAACAACACAAACTGGAGAAAATTTGTGGTAAACTGTAACTATAAACACACTCACTCACTCACTCACTCACTCACTCACTCACTCACTCACTCACTCACTCACTCACTCACTCACTCACTCACTCACTCACTCACTCACTCACTCACTCACTCACTCACTCACTCACTCACTCACTCACTCACTCACCTCACACACACAATGCCATGGATGAACACGTGTAATTAAAACAGTTATAAACATATCGATAATATATGAATATGCACTATAGTATAGGTATCCATATGCACATATTGGAACAGAATGGATATGTGCTAAGGCCAGGGGTTTATAAGTCTATTGGCTTTGGGATGAAACTGTCTGACTATAGGGTGATTTTACAGACTGTAGTCAGTGATTCTGGAGAACGCTTGTTGTCAAAATCACTTTGTGTCAAAATCAGTGAATATCTCCTCGTGTGTGTGTGTGTGTGTGTGTGTGTGTGCGTACCTGGATTTTTTTCATTTTAATTTGACTTCATAAGCTTAGCCTCCTCTTTCTTCTCGTATTTGAAATTTCTTTATTGGCACAATCGATCATAATAACAAAAATACAGTATGGCAATGGATCACAGGATGTGTGTGTGTGTGCGCAATACATATAATAAAGTATTGCCGGTAGATAATTCTTTCATATATTTACGATAGGGTCAATCAATGATCATTCATTAACAGATAAGATGGTGTGTGTGAGTGTGTGTGTGTGTGTGTATTACATAATAAAGTATTACCGGTAGATATTTCTGTGTGTGTACCTGGATTTTTTTTTTTCATTTGACTATATTAGCTTAGCCTCATCTTTCTTCAGTTTCGTATTCAAATTGCTTTATTGCCACAATCGATCATAACAAAAATACAGTATTGGCAACGGATCACAGGAATGAACACATATGAACGATTGAACAAGATAAACAAACCACTCAGGATGTTGTGTGTGTGTTAGAGAGAGAGAGAGAGAGAGAGAGAGAGAAGAGAGAGAGAGAGAGAGAGAGAGAGAGAGAGAGAGAGAGAGAGAGAGAGAGAGAGAGAGAGAGAGAGAGAGAGAGAGAGAGAGAGAGAGAGAGAGAGAGAGAGAGAGAGAGAGAGAGAGAGAGAGAGAGAGAGAGAGAGAGAGAGAGAGAGAGAGAGAGAGAAGAGAGAACGTTTAGTGTGTGTATTACATAAGTATGTAATACATATAATAAAGTATTACCGGTAGATATTTCTTTCATATATTTACGATGGGGCCAATCAATGATCATTCATTAACAGATAAGATGCTGTGTGTGAGTGTGTGTGTGAGACTATGTGTCTGTGTGTGTGTGCGTGTGTGACTGTGTGTGTGTGTGCGTGTGTGTGTGTGTGACTGTGTGTGTGTGCTAATTTTCATCCATTGTCCCCAATATATGAAAAAGTATTTCTCCAAAGAACTTCCCGGTATGGTATATAGAGATTAGCTGACTCATGTACACAACTGTGACTCACATCTGACCGCTGTGCTGTTGATGTTAGTACACAATTTCCAGGGAATATTTTGACTATATAATAATAACATGTACAATATGGCTGTATACATTTGCACAAGGGTTCGTACAGCTAAAGATAAGATAGATTTAAGACTGTATTAATGCCAGTCAGAATTCAATGTAAGCCCGATTGTACAACAACACAAACTGGAGAAAATGAGTGGTAAACTGTAACTATATACACACACACACACACACACTCACTCACTCACTCACTCACTCACTCACCATCACTCACTCACTCACTCACTCACTCACTCACTCACTCACTCACTCACTCACATCACTCACTCACTCACTCACACACTCACACACTCACACAGCATGTAGCATGATTCGACACATTGTCGGTGTGTGTGTTGTGTGCGTGCGTGTGTGTGCGTGTGTGTGTGTGTACATTGTAGCATACAGTACGTCTAAGTGCGATTAAACAGAGCTTGAGATTTTGTGTCCGACTGTGCACATTTACAGAATCACAAAGTAGCGCACACACACACACACACACACACACGCACGCACACACACGCACACACACACACACACACACACACACACACACAGAGCATGATTCGACAGTCAGCGCAAACGTCTTATTTCCCACAATTCATAGCGGTGAGCCAGTCACATGCTCCAGCTTTACCTCAGGGCTGATGAGGGGAAAGGCTTGAACTGCTGTGTGTGTGTGTGTGTGTGTGTGTGTGTGTCTCTCTCTCAGTGTGTGTGTGTGTGTGTGTCTCTCTCAGTGTGTGTGTGTGTCTCTCTCTCTCAGTGTGTGTGTGTGTCTCTCTCTCTCAGTGTGTGTGTGTCTCTCTCTCTCTCAGTGTGTGTGTATCTCTCTCTCTCAGTGTGTGTATGTGTGTGTGTGTCTCTCTCTCAGTGTGTGTGTGTGTGTGTTCTCTCTCTCTCAGTGTGTGTGTGTGTGTGTGTGTGTGTTTTGTGTGGTGTGCGCTGTATCAGTGTAGTGTAGTTGATTCATTTATTGTTATTATTTTTAAAGGTGCACTGTGTAGTTTCAGAGGAGGGGGATTTGTTTACATTCACAGAGCCTGCAGTTAGTTTACAAGACACATTTTCTCTACATGTGATTCTTAGTATTGAATAATTCCATCATCATAAATTAAAACTTAAAACTAACCACTACACCAGGGGCACCCCCGGCATAAATTCATTTTTATCATTAATAATGTAATTTAGCTTTTTTTTTTTTTTTTTTTTTTTAAAGATATTTTTTTGGGCATTTTTATGCTTTATTGATAGTGTAGAGACAGAGTTGAAATGGGGCAGAGAGGGGAGCGACATGCAGAGAACGACCGCGGGCTGGAATCCAACCCGGGTCCGCTGCTGGCCGAGGCCCATTGGGGGGGGGGGACGCCCTACCAACTGAGCTAAGGGCGCCCCCGTAATTTAGCTTTTTATTGCGAATGTCTTGTGTCATAGTGGACATTATTTTGCTTGGTCATCGGCTTGGGACTTAAGAGCTGGTCGAAAATGCACTTTCATCATCAATTTGCTGTGTATACTCAAGCACTACTGGAGTGTGTGTGTGTGTGTGTGTGTGTGTGTGTGTGTGTGTGATTGTTTATTTATTGTGTGTGTGTGTATTTATTTTGTGTGTGTGTTTGTGTGTGTGTGTGTGTGTGTGTGTTGTGTGTGTGATTGTTTATTTATTGTGTGTGTGTGTGTATTTATTTGTGTGTGTGTGTGCGCCTTGCGTGCTTAAGCCTGCCTCTCTCTCAGCTCTGTTATCTCACGCTTGAATCTATTCGCAGTTGGCCAACACACACACACACACACACACACACACACACACACACACACACACACACACACACACACACACACACACACACAAGCCCATTTAAAGATGGCTGATAAAGTTTTCTTTCCAGTGACCCCCTCCCTGGTCTAGTGTAGGGTTTTGAAAAGAAAAGAGAGAATTGGTCACAGTTTCACAGTTTCAGTTTGTTGTCTTTCTCAATGGAAAGCTCCCCTGTTGTTCCTCGACGCACACACACACACACACACACACACACACACACACACACACCTCTGCTGCAGAGGTTTAGCTGCTGGTTTGAACACACAGCTGATCTGCGTGTGATGTGTGTGTGACCCAAACACCACTGGAGGCACTTCCATCTTAGTATCTTGTCTTTATGTTTCAGTTATTGTATGACATGTGCAACAAGATATTTGCATAAATTTCTTTTTTTTTATGATTATTTTCTGCCATTTTCAAGCTTTATTTGACAGTACAGAGTTGAAATGGGGAGACAGAGAGAGACAGAGAGAGAGAGAGAGACAGAGAGAGAGAGAGAGAGAGAGAGAGAGAGAGAGAGAGAGAGAGAGAGAGAGCGGGGGGGGGATGACCTGCAGTAAAGGTCCACGGGTCAGATTTGAACCCGCAACCACTGCAACGAAGGCCGGAGCCGATATGGTACGCGCTCTATCCACTACACCACCGGAGCACCCCAATTTTTTTAAATGCTGTAACTTGGCACCGTCTCACTCACTCACACACACACTCACACACACACTCACACACACACACACACACACACACACACACACACACACACACACACACACACACACACACACACACACACACACACAGGACTGGTAGTGTGGTATGGGGCAGACTATCAGAGCAATGCCCGCGGGAACAAGTGTGAGCGCTATCACACTTTGGTCTCATGACTCTGGGAACTGACTTAACGTGTGTGTGTGTGTGTGTGTGAGAGAGAGATACAGTGTGTGTGTGTGTGTGAGAGACTGTGTGTGTTTTAGAGATAGAGATACAGTGTGTGTGGGAGAGAGAGAAAGTGTGTGTGTGTGTGTGTGTGTGTGGGAAAGAGAGAAAGAGTGTGTGTGTGTGTGAGAGAGAGAGAGAGACTGTGTGCGAGACTGTGTGACTGTGTGTTTGACTGTGTGTGTGTGTGCACGCGCGCCTGTGTGTTTTAGAGAGAGATAGTGTGTGTGTTTGTGTGTGTTTGAGAGTGATACAGAGAGAGAGAGTGTGTGTGTGTGTGTGTTTTAGAGAGCGGTACAGAGTGTACGTTTAGTGTGTGTGTGTGTGTGTGTGTGTGTGTGTGTGTGTGTGTGTGTGTGTGTGTGTGTGTTTCCAGGAATCTTATCTGCAGACCTTAATGAACTCTTTCCCTTCATTAAACATTCCTCTATTGGACTAGATTAGGTTGAGCCTCTGCAGGTGTGTGTGTGTGTGTGTGTGTGTGTGTGTGTGTGTGTGTGTGTGTGTGGTGTGAATAGGGTGTTACACATTTTTAAGGCTCTGCAAACTTGTATGTAAACAAAGAAGACCCACCATAGCTAGCAACGTGCCAGTTTACAGAGCCTAGGTTCCAGTGGTAATACACAGCCTGGGCTCTGTAAACAGTCATCTTGCTACCTACGGTTGGCCCATTTGTAATGTTTAAATACCTGTTTACAGAGACTAGGCTGCAGTGTGTAATATGACATCATCTAGAATGCAACGCTCCCTGGGTAACCCCAACCCTTTCGAATAATAACAGAAGCTACAGTGGCCTTCAAGGACAAGAACAATTCTAAATTTTAAACAATGCACCTGATGACATTCCAACTATGACACTTTCAATATGGCGGCACTAGGCCTTGGTCCAAAATATGCAGAAATATGGACATATATGAGACCCTTTCTAAGGGAAAAAATAATAATTCAAAACATTTTTTCAGCTATTATGCACTAAATTAAATGTACTTATGGATATTATAATTACTTTCTACAAAATCTGCTAGGAAATAAAACCCAAAATTCTACACACTGCAGGTTTAACTCTAGCTTTTTTTTCAGTGCACACACAGTACAGACAGGTAGTGGATGTGTGAGGAGGTATTCACTGATTTTGACAGTGATTTTGACAACAAGCGTTCTCCAGAATCGGTGTGTCTGTGTACTGTATACATGTTTGTGTGTGTCTCTGTCTCTCCCTGTATGTGTGTGCGTGTACTGTGTATATATACATGTGTGTGTGTGTGTCATATTTGTCCTGCCTCTGGGTGGTTGTGTGTAGCTCCCCTGTGAAGTGACGTAATTCAAAGAGAAACCGCGGTGAGGAGTTATGGTTGAACTCCTGACAGAAACCTTAGCTCAATGTAGCGTGTATGGATGCCCTAGTTAGTGTGTGTGTGTGTGTGTGTGTTACTGTGTATATACGTGTGTGTCTCTCTCTCCCTATATGTGTGTGTGTGTGTCTCTCTCCCTGTGTGTGCGTGTGTGCGTGTGTGTGTTCACAACTATAGCTGTATAACAGGGCTACAATAGCAATTATTTTTATTCAATTAATGCAAACTTATAATCAAATAAGTTTGTATATGAAAGGTGAGAGAGTAAAGGTGGAGTCAGTGATTCTGGAGAACGCTTGTTGTCAAAATCACTTTTTTTTTTCAAACTCAGTGAATATCTCCTCATGATCCGCTACCTGTCTGTACTGTGTGTGTGCTCTGAAAATAAATCCAGTGTTAATACACAGCCTAGGCTCTGTAAACAGGTATGTAAACAAAGGGGTGCCCATCGTAGCTAGCAAGATGCCCGTTTACAGAGCCTAGGCTGTGTATTAACACTGGATTATTTTTCAGCACACACACAGTACAGACAGGTAGCGGATCATGAGGAGATATTCACTGATTTTGACAGAAAGGGATTTTGACAACAAGCGTTCTCCAGAATCACTGACTCCACCTTTAATTCTTCTAGTAAATGAAACCTTTTCTCTTCAGACCTGTGGTTAAGTGGGTTGGCCAATGATCCAAGGGTTGGCGGTTCGATCCCCGCCCTGCCACCTTTGTCATGGTTGTTGTGTCCTTGGGCAAGACACTTCACCCTCCTTGCCTCGTGTGAATGTGTATGACTGCTGTATGTTTGAGCTTTGAGGTGGTGGTCGGAGGGGCCATAGGCGCTGAATGGCAGCCACGCTTCCGTCAGTCTGCCCCAGGGCAGCTGTGGCTACTATGGTAGTTTACCACCACCAGTATGACTGTGTGTGAATGAATGGAACCTGGAACCCTGTAAAGCGTCTTTGAGTGCCTTAAACAGCGCTATATAAATCCTATCCATTACCTTATTTCTCGCTTAACGGGTGGGAACTAACTCCATATCATTAAGTCTTTCAAATGGCTAATAGAATTGCAAATCCAGATGTTATCAAGTTGTATTACATCATACAGGGCCGGGGGTTAGATGAGGTGTGTGTGTGTGTGTGTGTGTGTGTGTGTGTGTGTGGACTGTGTGTGTGTGTGTGTGTGAGACTGTGTGTGTGTGTGTGTGAGACTGTGTGTGTGTGTGTGTGTGTGTGAGACTGTGTGTGTGTGTGTGTGTGAGCGACTGTGTGTGTGTGAGACTGTGTGTGTGTGTGTGTGAGACTGTGTGTGTGTGGTCGGTATTCTAGTTTTGCTGGTCCGGTCCTTTAACTTTAAATCAGGTTGTTTTTATGCAAAACCGACTAAACTAGAAAAAACTGCCTACGTCAACACACACACACACACACACACACACACACACACACACACACACACACACACACACACACACACACACACACACAGCATTGTACATGGTGGAACTCGGAGGTGGAAAGGTGGCGGGTTATACTTCCTACAGGAACAAAGTAATCATAATGCAAAGAGAGGAAGAGGGAGGGAGGGAGGGAGGGATGGAGGGAGGGAGGGAGGGAGGGAGGGAGGGAGTGTGTGTGTGTGTGAGACTGTGTGTGTGTGTGTGTGTGTGAGACTGACTGTGTGTGTGTGTGTGAGACTGACTGTGTGTGTGTGTGTGTGTGAGACTGACTGTGTGTGTGTGTGTGTGTGTGTGTGTGTGTGTGTGTGTGTGTGAGACTGACTGTGTGTGTGAGACTGACTGTGTGTGTGTGTGTGTGTGTGTGTGTGTGTGTGTGTGTGTGTGTGTGTGTGTGTGTGTGTGTGTGTGTGTGTGTGTGTGTGTGTGTGTGTGTGTGTGTGTGTGTGTGTGTGTGTGTTTGCATGCGCGGGCGCGCGGGGCATCTTTTGTGAGGACCAGTTTTAGCTTTTAACCATCTGAGTGAGGACATTTTTTGGAAAATGATGACATTTTGTCTGGTTCTTACTTTGGGACATGCCTTTAAAGGGCTGTTTGAGGGTTAACACTATAGGTTTTAAGGACAGGCCTTTAAAGGGCTGTTTGAGGGTTAACACTAGGTTTTAAGGACAGGCCTTTAAAGGGCTGTTTGAGGGTTAACACTAGTGCTGTGTCTGAAATCGCGCACTTCTGTACTTACACTTACTTTTTTGAGTGCACTTTGCGC
>CM047505.1:32200265-32207765 GCA_026122265.1 Ammodytes dubius | reverse complement strand
AGTTTCGTGTCACGTACTGAACATACTGCATAGACCAGACCCATAAGAATGTCTGACCAGTTCTTTACTGCACCTCAGGGGTGGCCCGCGGCTTTAGGCAATATCTGTGACAGTGTCCTTTGTTGTTGCCTGCTCCTGTGATAAACCTAGTGAATACTCAAGAAAACAAATGTTATTTTGTAAAAGTCTGTTGAATATTTTTTTTTAAAGATTATTTTTTGGCATTTTCAAGCTTTATTAGACAGTATAGAGTTGAAATGGGGAGACAGAGAGAGAGTGAGAGGGGTGTTTTTTTGTTCCTTTATTGCTTGCTCATATAGACCACTTAGATTCGACTTAAAGTGAATTAACAAATTGGTCGGAGGTTTTGAGGTGCAGACATGATCGCATATGCCTTTTTTTTTCTCTCTCTCTCTCTGGCGGTCGCGTATGTCATGTGACTCGAGTGTCCGCGTGTGACATATCTCTTGCACATTATTTTAGTCTGTTGTGAGTCTGAAGTGTTTTCAGAAAACACAATTAGTTTTACCTTTCCTCTCGACCAAAGGCTGACTTACTGCCGTCCTCCCAAGTTTTTCAAAACACCCGGCAATGCGCAACATCTCCCTCCTACTCTCTGGACCAGCCGATAGCTAAACTATCATGTGAGGGAGGGGCCGAGGGGGGCTCACGGCTGAAAGGGTTCGCTGCATTTAAAAGCCTGCATGCCCCGGCGTGCGGAACAATGACAGTTTAATTACAATTATTTTGTTTTCATGATTGAGGGAAGCCGTAATAGTAATCGAAATTGAAATTCAAGTTATTGTCTAGTCCCTCAAAAGGATGACTTAAATTGGGCTGAATTTAGAGAGGTTTTAAATGGCTATATTTATTCTCAAATGTTATCATTTTGGCGCTCCTGATTTTCCTTTGGCGCTGGTTAAATCCTCTTTGGGGGGGCGAACATTTCTCTATGCAGGAAAAACCCTGCACACACACACACACACACACGCACACACACACACACACACACACACACACACGCACACACACACACACGCACACACACACACACACACACACACACACACACACACACACACACACACGGCCTGAAGGTAAATTCTTTGACTGCATAAGTCGCTGAGTAGCAACCGCCCCAGGAAACAATTAACTTCCAGTCATTGTGTGTCAGGATGAGAGACTCTCTGTGAGTGTGTGTGTGTGTGAGAGAGAGACTGTGTATGTGTGTGTGTGTGTGTGTGTGTGTCTGTGAGAGAGAGACTGTGTATGTGTGTGTGTGTGTGTGTGTGTGTTAGAGAGAGACTGTGCGTGTGTGTGTGTGTGTGAGAGAGAGACTGACTGTGTGTGTGTGTGTGTGTGTGTGTGTGTGTGTGTGAGAGAGAGACTGTGTGTGTGTGTGTGTGTGTGTGTGTGTGAGAGAGAGAGACTGCGTGTGTGTGTGAGAGAGAGACTGTGTGTGTGTGTGTGTGTGTGTGTGTGTGTGTGTGTGTGTGTGTGTGTGTGTGTGAGAGAGAGACTGTGTGTGTATGAGAGAGTCTGTGTGTGTGTGTGTGACAGAGACTGTGTGTGTGTGTGTGTCAGGATGAGAGACTTTGGCCTTAGGTAATCAGAGGAGGGAAAACAATAACAAGGAACACTTAGGTTAGGTCATTAAACGGAACAGTGATACATCGACATGGCACTTTAGCACTGGAACTCACCTATAGTGTGTTAACCATCTGATGTACAGGGAATGCAAAACCTTCCTAAAACCCAATTACATTTATCTCACATATCTCATAAAAAAAAATCTTCAAAAATAATAATCTTACTTTATTTATTTATTTTCTTATTATTAAAAGTCTATATTGAAAAAATAAATACATTTTTTTTTTTTTTTTTTTTTTTTTTTAACCTTTATTTATACAGGTAAATCCCATTGAGACTGAAGACTCTTTTACAAGGGAGACCTGTTTTCCTTTCCCACGTTACCATTCTCACACACACATTCATACACCGATAGCAAGCTAACTATCGACATTCACACGAGGCAAGGTGGGTGAAGTGTCTTGCCCAAGGACACAACAACTATGACACAGGTGGCAGGGTAGGGATCGAACCTCCAACCCTTTGATCATCAGCCGACCCGCTCTACCACCTGAGCCACAGTCGCCCCAATAGAGTTGAATATGTACATTACTTTCCCATCCATTAACCTGCCTGTCCCCCTGTCCCCCCCCCTGTGCCCCCCTCTAGGTGTTGTTGTGGTCGTCTGGTCCGGCAGCACGTGGGCTTTCCGGCGAGCCTCGGCCCAAAGCTGAGTGAGGTGAAGCAGGGAGAGAACCCCGCGTTGCCCCTCCCCGCTCCGGAGGAATGGAGCGTAGACAAACACACGGCCCCCTCCCCCACAGATGCATACGGGGTCGTCAACTTCCAGGGGGGGTCCCACTCATACCGGGCCAAGGTATGGGGGGAGAGAGGTGTTTTTATCTGTTAAAATACACAAAAAGACTAAGAAATTAACATTACACAGAATTTGAAGGTGTTTTTATCAATGTAGATTTGACTAATTTGTAACATTCATTTACTTATATATATCATTTACGGTAACTAATTTTTTTTATCTAATTTTCATTTCAAAACAGAAAAAATAAAATTTGGGGTATTTTTTTAATCATGCTTTTTCTTGCGTGTGTCTGTCTGTCCGTCCGTCTGTCTGTCTATTCACCCATCTATCTAAATGTGTGTCTCTCTGTCTGTCTGTCTATTCACCCATCTATCTAAATGTCTGTCTGTCTGTCTGTCTGTCTCTCTATCCATCCATCTCTCTGTATCTCTCTCTCTCGCTCTCTCCATCCATCTCTCTGTATCTCAGTATGTGCGTCTGTCCAATGACTCGCGTCCTGAGAGCATCCTGAGGCTGATGCTGAAGGAGTGGCACATGGAGCTTCCTAAGATCCTCATCTCAGTCCATGGCGGGGTCCAGAACTTTGAGCTGCACCCGCGCATCAAGCAGGTGGTCGGGAAGGGGCTGATCAAGGCTGCTGTCACCACCGGGGCCTGGATACTCACTGGAGGGGTTAACACAGGTATGCTGACAGTAGGGCTGAAATAATAAATGTATTTTGAACCGTACGGTACTAGGGCTGTGTCAATAAATCAATTTTGTGATTTTTTTTTTTTTTTTTTTTTTTTTTTTTTTTTTTTTTTTCAAGGCTTTATTGACAGTGCAGAGACACATATATGAAATGGGGCAGAGAGGGAAAGAAATTCAGAGAACAACCACGGGTCAGATTCAAACCCATGTCTGCTGTCAGGCCTGAGCCTCTAGGATACTGACTATTGAAGTTAAATCAGTTTTGTTTATAAGAATACTTAAGATTCACTGTGTCACAAAAGCACACTGATGTGTTTTCATTTTCATTGTGTCCTGTACAGTTAGTACAAGAGTGAATTGGATTTGTTATTTTGATGTTATGGCAGCTGCAGCAGTGTTTGATCATTTGCCAAAGCCAAAAAAAAGTTCCACCTGACAGCATTAAAGTTATAGTGCGTAACCTCTGTCGCTCCCATGAGGAATTCTGAGTAATTACAACAACACTGTCGGTGCATCGCCATCTACATGAGGTAAAGCCTTCAGTGATGGCTCATGGATGTTATACCTCCTGCTGTACGTCCAGGTTTTTTATGGCAGTAGAATCAACAACTGAAACATTAATTGTCTCATCTCCCTGAATGTAAACTAAGTGGTAGGATGGCCTAGAGGTAAGGCGGCCGACCAGTAACCATGAGGTCGCTGGTTCGATCCCCAGCACCGGACAGGAGGGTGTTAGTTGTAAAACTAGCAGAGGCTGGTATTGTGTCTACGGTGCCCACCATCTCTACCATTGTGTCCTTGAGCAAGACACTTAACCCCAAAACTGCTCCATGGGACCCTGCGCTCTGACCCCCTCCGAAGTGTGGTAACTTGAGAGGGGATATGTGAAAAGACAAATTTCAATGTGCCTCGTGTACAACTGACAAATAAAGATAACTTAACTTAACTTAACTGACACTTACATTTAACACGAAGAAACCCAAACACAGACACAATCGGTGTGTACGCGCTGACATAGCAGATGTAGTAAAGCCCTTAGCTCTTATCTGGCCTTAGCCTGTCTGCAGCCACAGCCCTGTGTTAAGATGCTGTGGTCTGATCATAGTCTTTAAATGGTTACCTACAGACCTACACACTCAATTATCCTCCACACCAGTTATTACTCTAATGCCTCTCCAGCCAAACTATTGCTGAATCCATGTCTGACATTCATAAGCCCAGGGTTGTGGCCCATATACTACCCCAGGACTTATACTGTGGACTACCAAACTTGTGTTCAAATCTTTAGGACAGCAGGCACTGACTGGTGTCTTAAAAACACTACCGCTTTTGTCCAAAGGTGGCGCTAGAATCAACACAAACTGAAAGAGTCACTTTGAGTAGCGATAAATAAAAACTTTACTCGTGTGAAATTATTTAGAAGTTTAGAAATAAAACATTTAAATTAAATAAAAATTACAGGTTAAAACGGGAACAGAAAAGTCTTCAGATTTGATTTAAAGACCCTTCTATATTTTTTTTTATCCAACCTGGAGTGCCCTGGTCGTAGGATTATTTATTTATTTATTTATTTATTTATTTATTTATTTATTTATTTATTTATTTTGGTCATAACTCCTGTGTTACTTAATTCCTTTCCATGATCACTATTGATTTTTTTTTGATTTTTTTTAGATATTTTTTGGCATTGTTATTCCTTATTGACAGTGCAGAGAGACAGAGGTGAAATGGGGCAGAGAGGGGAGTGACATGCAGAGAACGACCACGGGCTGGAATTGAACCCGGGTCTGCTGCTGGGTCTATACTTTTTTTTTTAAAGATATTTTTTGGGCATTTTCAAGCTTTATTAGATAGTACAGAGTTGAAATGGGGAGACAGAGAGAGAGAGAGAGAGAGAGAGAGGGGGGGGGATGACCTGCAGTAAAGGTCCACGGGTCAGATTTGAACCCGCGACCACTGCAACGAAGGCCGGAGCCAATATGGTACACGCTCTATCCACTACACCACCGAAAAAAGTGTATTAATTGTCTTATATTTCCTTCCTTTTAGGTGCAGCGAAGCATGTTGGCGACGCCCTCAAAGAACATTGCTCTCGGTCATCAAAGAAGATTTGCACCATCGGCATCGCGCCCTGGGGAGTCATAGAGAACAGGAACGATCTGCTGGGGAGAGACGTAAAGAGAGAGAGAGAGAGAGAGAGGGGGGGAGAGAGAGAGAGAGAGAGAGACAGACAGACGGAGAGAGAGAGAGGGAGGGAGGGAGGGAGGGAGGGAGGGAGAGAGAGGGAGGGAGGGGAGGAGAGAGAGAGAGGCCCTGGGGAGTGATAGAGAACAGGAACGATCTGCTGGGGAGAGACGTAAGAGAGAGAGACAGAGAGACAGACGGGCAGACGGGTGGACGGACGGACAGACAGACAGACAGACAGACAGAGACACTCACTCACTCTCCTAATAACTACACCACTCACTCACTCACTCACTCTAGCTAACTACACCAAATTATTAGTTTAAAAAATCCAATAAACCGCTTTAATCTATCAAATATTGGGATTTTCATGACAACACTGATTTTTTCACTCACTCACAATGTTCACTTCTCTGACAAAGTTACATAGTCTACCTTTAATGTACAAAAGTATTTTTTCTTGTGTCCATTCTACAGATAATCACTCACTCACTCACTCACAGAATTGATTTTAAATACACATTTTTTCCTAGGTCTGTTCTACAGATACTCACTCACTCACTCCCTCCCTCCCTCACACTCACACTCACACATAACCCTCTCTCCTCACCCCCCCCCCCCCCCCCCCACACACACAGAATTAATTTTAAATACATATATTTCCTCTGTCCCCCTTCTAGATAATCGCTCCCTACCAGACTCTGCTGAACCCGCTCAGTAAACTGAACGTGTTGAACAACCTTCACTCTCACTTCTTACTGGTGGACGACGGGACAGTGGGGAAGTACGGAGCAGAGGTCCAACTACGAAGAGACCTCGAGAAACACATCAACCTGCAGAGGATACACGCACGTAAGGATGACAAGCACGCGCACACACACTTTTAAAGCTATAGTGCGTAGCTAAACACACACACGGGACAGACAGACAGACAGACACGCAGACACACAGGCAAGCACACAGGCAGGCACACAGAGACCTCAAGAAACACATCAACCTGCAGAGGATACACGCACGTAAGGATGTAACACACACACACACGCACACTCTTAAAGCTATAGTGCGTAGCTAAACACACACACGGGACAGACACGCAGACACACAGGCAGGCACACATAGAACAAGCACACACACACACGCATGCACGCACGTAAGAATATAATATAACACAGACCGACAGACAGACAGACATACAGACACATAGGGAACAGTACCACACACCACACACCACACACACACACACACACACACACTTACTAGTCGAGGAAAATAACTTTTATTATAATTTGCTCGCTGACACTAAATAGGTTTGGGCTTGTTCAAAGAAACATGAGTTTTCATTCCTGGGAAAACAACCAGGTTAACCAGATTAGCCTCTGCCCAGGCATGAGAATAACTCATCAAATACAATTAAGCAATATCACATGAGAGGGAGCATGTTGTCGCTCTATATCAGCGCTGCTGTGATTCGGTCGTAGGTATAAGGCCGCAGGCCGAGTGCCGAAGAGAAACTATAACTATATGAGTCTCTTTCTAAGGGAAAAAAAAATTATTCAAAACATTTTTCAGCTATTACGCACTAAATTAAATGTACTTATGGATATTATAATTACTTTCTACAAAATTTGCTAGGAAATAAAACCCAAAATTCTACACACTGCAGGTTTAAGATAAACAAAACAACAGCTGCCGCATTGTAGAGTCAGTTTGACTTTTGCCTGGTGTAACCTTGGTGATAACAACGTGCTGTTATCATGTCTCTCTCTCACTAACTGTCACTAGGGAGGAGCAGTGTTAGTGTTACAGAAACATACACATTAAACATGGGTCATACTGACTCTGTGAAGTTCAAAAAATGCTTGATTTGATTGTGTTTTCAAGATTTGAAATGTCCTTGAAATTTGAACGTATAACTGGAAAATACTGGATTTTTGTCCACCTTGTACACAGACAGACAGACACATTTATCGTCAATAAAGTACTGTGTAGTGTAAAATAGTTTTTCTTCATGTTGACTTGATCATAATATTTGACCGAAAATCATAATAAATAAAATTAAATAAAATTGGGCTAATGCAACTCACTCATTTTGATTGGTAATGTGAAATCCCTTTATTTTTTAACACAAATTTGATAAAAAAATCTGTACTTCTTGGGGATTTTTCTGAGCTCCTGCACCATTGTTTGGGGGGGGGGGGGTGACACCAGTTTGTAAACGCTGCCATACTGAGAAATAC